>CM025608.2:517607-543673 GCA_014621495.2 Entosphenus tridentatus | reverse complement strand
CAAGAAGATGAACCTCTGGGCTGTCAAGACCCACTCCCTGCCGTCCTGCCTCCTCGAGCCGCTCGCGGCATCCGTGTAATGCCAGCGAGTGCTGCTACGAGGCAGTGATAGGTAAGGTTTTATTTCGTCCTTCTCCCTCCGACTCTCACAGCGTCCGTACGACGCCGTGAGTTACAGCTTCGAGGTACGTGGTAGGACGTTTGAGTGACTGGGTTCATCGGCAGAGTTAGGCTAAGCTCTTCTCACGAAATATTCCACCCACAGGTAGTGTGTATTTGCACCGTTAATAAACTTTAGTACAGAGTATCGGTGCAGTGTGATTTGTGTGTGTGTGTGTGTGGAACCTCGACGCGGTGTTGGTAATTTGAGTGTGAGGCGCACGTGTATTACAACATAAGCGGCCGCCGATGCGGGCGCGTTCGTGCAGCCTTGCAGCGCGAGTATTAGAGCGGAGGCAGGGTGCGTTAAACCCGCTCGCCGACGCGCGCGCATTTTAACGCGCGTGCTTGTTAAATTCATCACCTGCAGGTGCGTTCGCGCTGCCGCTTTATGGCGCGTCTTATCGTGGGTTTGGGGTAGCGAATAACCACCCACTGGCGTGCAAATTCGCGCGGCCCTTTAGCGTTAGCCTTTGTGTGCAGGTAGATTAGGGTTTAACCACCCAGAGGCGCGCGCATATTCACGCAGCCGCATTCGTGTTAGTGGCGGTGTCCGTGGGCGTGCGCGGAGTAACCCCGTGCGGCGGTGAGCCAGCGCTGCAGCCACGTGACTCGGAGAGAGCGCCAGCACGGGGGGAGAGGGGGCGATCACCCGGTCAGCGGGAGCCCGCCGGGGGCCGATCGACGCGATGGAGGAGGGAGATGAAGAGGAGGGAGTGGAGGAGGGAGTGATGGAGGAGGGAGTGGAGGGGAAAAACGTTGCGCTCCACGGGCCCGGCGAGGGCAGTGGGGCGGACGTCGGCCCCACAGTAAAACTCGCTGAGCCTCACAGCAAGAAGGGCCTGGGTTCGACTCCCGACTCGAGTGCCTTTCCGTGTGGAGTTTGTAATTTTCCCTCGATTCTGTATGGATTTCCTCCATGTTCTCCGATGTCCTGCCATTGCTAAAATAAACAATGCAATTGGTATTGGCCAAACAACATCCCATTGCTGAAAAATCGCCTGCCAAGTTGAGATCACACAGCATTAGCAGCAAAATCCCCCGTGCAGCGAAAACTCGGCAGCACCCTCCTGCGACTCAGCGAGGCTTGTGTGGGTAAACGAGCGGAATAATACATAAATACACGATGATAGCAACTTTTATTCTCGCTCACATGCTCATTCATGTAATGTTCATCTCCTGTTCACAGCCTCAACCAAGTGGTGAAAATTTAACGTTCCTATGGCGGGGGCGAGCCAATCAAAAGGAACCCAATTTACTTCAGCTGCAAGTGGTGCTCATTTTATCTGTTCAAAGTGGTGCCCGGATGGAGGAATGATGGGCTGAGTCAACCCACAACGACGACTTGAAATCACTCCACGACTGCGCCAGCAGTAGTGGTCGCTTTTTGTGAATCCACTGCTGGATGATGGCTCACACCGTGTCAGTTGTGGAGGGCATTTGACCAGTGCAGGTTGGTGGCGGCGTGTGCCCAGCACAGACGTAACTTTTAGCCACTGATGTTAGCCGTGGCATAACTATCAGACTTCTATCACATATTAGTACACTATTACCAAGAGTTTTGCGTCTATCACCCATACCTACCAGATAAGTTCCTTGCTTATAATAGAGGGTTTTGGGTTAGATCGCATAAATATAAATGTGTCAGTTATAGGCCGATAAACAGTTTGATCAAGCAAGTCTGGCTCTGCTGATGAGACATTGCATATCAAAACCGGTCCAGATTCACTACTCAGTGGACGTCACCAAGGCATTTGTGTCAGGCTAGGTGCACGTTGAGGCCACGTGATGAATCGAGGCCTGCTCACAGGAGGTTTAACCGAGGTGCCGTGCTCACGCAGCTGTGGGGGCCGTTGGCCCCCGGGGTCTCCCCCGCCTGCATCTCCGGGCTCGTTTGCGTTACCGCACCACCCTAATACCCGCTAGGGTTTCGCCAGCATTCGAACGCGACGCCTCTACTCATACAGCCCCGCGCAGCGCTCACACGCTGCGAGCGTACGTACGCACAGCATCGTCAATCAAACGCAATACTCCCCCTCACGCCGCCACGAACAGCACTCACACGCTGCGAACGTACGTACACACAGCCCCGCGCTCGTTCACACTCCCTCTTTACACAGCCCCGATTTATCTACTTATGATACTCTTTTACCTCTCTACTCACGGTTTGATGCGCTTGGCGTTCCGTTGGTCTCCTTGCTGCTTACCTCGACGCGTCTCACGGACGTTCGGGCGGCCGAGCTCGAAGTCGTTACGAGCGCTGGCTTTTCGGAGTAAGAGACCCTCTACCTGGCTGCGCCCCCCTTTTATCGTCTCCCTACATCAAAGGATGCCGACTCGAGAGCCTTCTTAGCCAATCAGGTCGCCACGCCTGTTAAGTCGCATTCCCATGTTTCCCTAATAATGGGCGTACGCCGGCCGCGGCGGCTTGCGGGCGCCTTTGTTATGCCAATCAGCCGCGGTTTCCGTAACAAAGCCTCGCTGTGGGCTGCTTCACGCCGGCGGTTCCCGAGCACTCCGCCACGCCAATCAGCTGCCCCCCCCCCCCTCTGGCTTCCCCTTAGTTCGTGGCTGTGGCCCCCCTGCCGGCCTTGTTGATACGTGTGTGTGGGGGGGTGCGTTTCAACCGTGGTGGCTGGACAGCCCTCGCTGTGACCATACAATCTCAACCTGGTCACAGCGCCGTGGTGCGAACCAGCATCGGGGGAGGCCGCCCAATTCCCTGGCCGCAGGAAACCGTGAAGATTATCCCTATGAGGGCTTTCGGGTAAAAACCGGCTGGCCAGGTGACCTCCCCTCGGAGCTCTATGGGGGGGGGGGGGGATGCGTGAGGGTGTGTTTATGTGGGGGGTGGTGAGGGGGAAGTGAGGTGGTGGCAAGGTCGTAGATAGGGCGCCTGCCGAGCGGCTTCGCGGCGGCGGCATCACATAGCCCCCCGAGGTGCCAGTCCCCATCCCGGGTTGACACTTATGCGGCTTGAGCTTGAGATGAGCCACTCGCAGTCGCTGGAACACCTCCCAGTGCTCAGACAGAGATCTACTGAACACTATCACATCATCCAGGTAAATCAGGCACTGTTCCCATTGCAAGCCCCGCATCACCAACTCCATCAGCCGCTGGAACGTCGTGGGCGCGTTGGTGAGTCCGAACGGGAGTACTCGAAACTCGAATAGTCCCATCGGGGTGGTGAATGCGGTTTTCGGCTGATCCTCCTCCGCCATCTCCACCTGCCAGTACCCGGACGCGAGATCGAGGGTGGAAAAATATCGCGCTCCGGCGAGGCTGTCAAAAGTGTCGTTGATGCGGGGTATGGGGAAGGCGTCGCCAAGGGTGACTGCGTTCAATCTGTTGACCCATCCTTTTTCGTTACTAGTACCACCGGGGCCGACCAGGGGCTCGCCGAGGGCTGAATTATGTTATCGCGAAGCATGTCCCCAACCGCTTCTTTGATCTTGGTGCTTTCAGGTGCGTCCACTCAGTACACAGGGAGTTTTATGGGTCGGGCGGCACCGGTGTCGATTTGGTGCTTAACGAGATCTGTCCGACCTACGTCCGAGTCGTGTTCGCTGAACACGTCGGCGTATTCCCGCGGGGAACCCGCGTAGCTGATCGGCCTCCCCCCTCGGTAAACCTGCCCAAGGTACGTGTAACGCATCAAGCAGAGGGATGACCTCGGCGCGGGGAGTCGGGCCGACTCGCCAGGCCAGGTCCTGGTGGTCCTCGGGGCGATCGGGGTCCTCAGCCCAGAGTGCGAATACCGAGTCATTGGAGTGGCGCGCGTGTAGGGGGTGCACGGTGGCTACTGTGGTGCGCCGTCGCAGTATTGCCGGGGTACCGTGGGGGTTAAATACACGCATAAACAATCGGCCCCCATCTGCGTTTACCAACGTGGCGGATCCCACGACCCCCTATCGTTTTGCCAACTCCGGGTGAGGAGTTAGCATTACCTCACCCGATGGTTGGAGCGCGGGGTCGGTGGGGGGTGTTGCCACCGGCACCAGCATCTCGGCAAGCGGCCCGATGGTGACAGCCATCGCCAGGGTAGCGGCCACAGGTCCGAAATGGGGGCGTGTCGGCTCTCGTCCCAGGAACGGAATCCGCTCGCCGTTACCTTCCATGGTGGCACATTGCTGGCGGGGCTGCACGTTGAGCCCCAGCTTTTCCACGAGGTCGGTACCTGCAATACACTCGTGGCACAACACACTCGAGACGTAGAACTCCTGGGTGCACACCTGGCTGCCTATGTGGACCTCCAGGGTGGCCCTCCCCAGTAGCCTCATTCCGGCTCCACTCGCCGTGTGCAGTGCGCGGTCCGGGGCCTGCAGGCGGCTGACGTCGACCCCGGTCATGCTGCAGTGCGCCACACTCACGAGCAAGGCCACCGCCCCCGTGTCTAGCAGGATCCGGGTACGCCGCCCGTTGACCTGCCCTTCTACCAGGGACGTGGCCCCCGTGATTCCCGCCACCAGCTCCCGCAGCCAGTCGCCAGGAGTCGCCGCGTTCCTTGGTGTCGTTGCTGGAATCTGCGTGGGGGTCACTCGCTCGCTATTATCATTACAGCTTGTTTGTGTCGGGGCTACGTCGATTTCACCCCCCGGTGGTCCCCTCTCTAGGGGGGTCTTAGTGTTTGACCTTAGCTCTTGTCTAGCTCGGGCAACCTGAGGACAGTCCCTCATTCGGTGTCCCCGTTGGTCGCATATATGGCATGCAGGGGGAAGGGTGGCGGCTCCGTAGTGAGCCCTCTGCCTGCTCCCTCTCCCTCTCCCAGTATGCAGTTGTCCCAAGTCGGACTCTAAATTGGGACACCCTCCCAGCCAACCCCCCTACTGTGGAGCTGAGCTCACCCATCTCAGACTCAATGGTAGACTGTAGTTTAGTCATATTTCGGCTCATTTTGTCCTCCATCCCACCGATGCTGACCTGTATCCCGGCTACCCATCCCGGGGTTGTCTCGCGGGGTCTCGGGGTTTCCCTTGCTCGTCCCTTGGTTGGGATGGCGAGCTCCTCCTCCTCTTCCTCGTCTGAGAGTAGGCTCGCCACGGCGCACTCCTGTCCCCGCCCTCGAAGCTGTGTGCGCTCACCAGAGAGCTTCTCGCATTTACGCGCGCGCTCGATAAGGGTGTTGAAGGGGAGGCGTGCACCGTCTACATTTGGCTGCCACCACGGGGTGCGTGCCAAATATTGCTGGACCTTCCCGGCGGCGAGGCCCTCAATTACTTTTGCCTCATACTCTGGGTACGCGATCTGGGTCAGCGCGCGTACGTCCTCGGCGTAATCTCGCAAATCCTCGCCGGGTTGGCGGCGGCGCGCCTCTAAGGCCGCCTGCACGTCCTCCTCATCATACGTGCCGAAGCGCAGTTCAAGCTGGCGCATTAATTCCTCCCACTGAGTTTGTGTGCTTGCGGGCAAAGCTTCCACAAAGTCGGCTGCCCGCCCATCCAAATGCATCTCCATGTGCTGTAACGCCTCCGTGTCTGTCCAGCCATTAACCTTTTTAGCCCCCCTGATGCTGCGGGCAAACGATTTCCATGACGGAATCCCCTTGCCCGTGAACGTGCATTTTACTTTAGCCTGGGTTGGGGGGCCTCTCTCCCTTGGGGGTGCAAGGGATCGTCCCGCTTCTGACACCAAATTGTGGGGGCCTTTGGCCCCCGGGGTCTCCCCCGCCTACATCTCCGGGCTCGTTTGCGTTACCGCACCGCCCCAATACCCGCTAAGGTTTCGCCGGCATTCGAATGCGACGCCTCCACTCGCGCAGTCCCACTCACTAATCACACGCGCGAATCGAGGGGTCAGGGGTCGAAGGTAAACGACGTCACTCGTGCCCACGCCGCCGATTGGGGGGGATTGTATTAAATGGGTTTAAAGGGCTGTGGGGTGGGTACGCACGCCGGTTGTTTACTCGCGCGCAACGTGGGAGTCCGCAGATGCGGGTTAGAGCACACACTCGCGGGGCGCCGACCGTACACGCTGTGAGCGTACGTACACCGCGCGTGTTCACTCGCTCGTCGGAAATCACACCAAGCTGATTTTTACTCGCGGGTCCCAATCATACGCGATACGGCAAGTGGATACCCGCTCGCATGCTCTTCCCACACACCCGCAAAGACCACACCAGTCTGTTATTGATCCTAACGATTTATTCCTCGCGTTTTAGCGAACCACTGTTGCGTCAGTAGGGATCGGCGAGGCAGGCTTATACTATTACCAAAGGATCTGTACCCGATTTATCCAATTCGATAGGCTCTAAGCGGATCGGTTTTTATACTACGTCTCAACACTCTCTCTGCTCTCTCTCTTTACTCACAGTTAAGCGCTCCTGTCGGCCTGTCCTCGCTGCACGCCGACACGTCGCACGGATGCTCGCGTGGCTGGATGCCGGAGTTGATCGCACGGGGGCTGACTGGAGAAGACCTTTCCTATGCCTCTCTCACCTCTCTCTTTATTCCCCTCACCTCTCCGGGGGTCCCGCTCCGCTGGCCAATCAAAAGCGCTTCACCTATCCCCTGGCTGGTTTCAGGCGGTTCGAATCTGGTTAGCGCGACGGATTACGTCGTCTCATCGATCAGTGAGAGGGGCCCTGTTTTCCCGCCGTGCGCTTGTGTATTGCACTGTCTAGTCGAACAGTGGGCGGGGTCCCCTTTTCCCGCCGTGTTTGGGGATTGCGGGTCCCTGCCTGCCTTCCTATCTGCCCCGCTGATCCGTGTATGTGCGGTGCGTGTCCTCACTGCGGTGGCTGGGCAGCCCCGTCGTGACCATGTAATTTTCCACTCGAGTCACGACGCCGCGGTGTGCGTTAGAGTCGGAGAAGACCGTCTAATTCCCTGGCCGCAGGAAACCATGGAGATTGTCCCTATACGAGGGCTCCCGGGTTAAAACCTGTCAGCCAGGGGATCTCCCCTCACGCTCTATGTGTGGGGGGAAATGCGTGAGTGTGTATGTTTAGGTGGGGGTGGTGAGGGGGAAGCAGCGTCGGCGAGATCGGCTCCATGGCGGTGGCATCACGCAGCTCCTGTGCTCCGCACCGTCACGGACGGTGGCGCACTGCTCGACGTGGCTATATCGCCTCCTCGTGGGCCCGCCTCGGGTTTATCGCTCAAGGAAAACTCAGATTCATCCACGAGGAATGCAGCGCAGATTGTCAACGATAGCTGTCATTGCCCGATTCAACGCCTGAGCACGTGACAATTTGTTTCGCCGTGTCGGGTGGTGAAGTTTGACCAGATCATGAACGTGGCTGAACACAAAACCAATTATGAATTAAGTGTAATAATATAATTATAAAGCTAATTAAGACTTGACGTTGCAAAAGAAAGGCTGTTTCACGTGTCTCTGTGGGTTAATTACATCTCCTGGTCAAAGAAACACAACAAATAATCAGGGCACGTTCCCAATCCACTGTGATTCGTGAACCCGTGCGTTCGGCGGACATTTCCAGGCAGCGGGGGTAGCAGAGCAAACGGAGGGACCATCCCGCCGGGCGAAGGTGGAGTGGGGGCTTCTCCAGACCAACCACGAAAGCAGCAGCAGCAGGAGTCTGCGCTCGACCTCGGCCACCACCTCCTCCTCAACCTCCCCCCCTCCCCACTCCGATGACGTTAGCGCTACCTTGTGGACTGTTGGCAAATCGTCACCCATCGCTAACGACTCCACCGCTGAACGCACGCAAGGGGCGAGCGGATTAATAGTGCCACCGTTACAATGACCCAATGCTGGTTACCCAGAGTCACGGGGACAGCCGAGGCAAATCCCTAATCCAGGCGCCTTCCCTCTAAGCCAATGGCACAATGTGTGCCGCTTTGTGTTAAGGATGATGGAGCCAAGAGTGGTTGTCCTATGGATAGACTCACTCCTGCCATAGGAATGTGGAATTTTCCCCCACTGGTTCTGCAGGGCTGTGAACAACAGATGAGCGCCGATGCCTCAATGCCAAATTGAGCCAAACATCACTGTCGTGTTTTGTTGACACGCGGGGGACTCAAAAGGGCAGGATGATTCTCGATTGCAAGAGTGGTCTGGGTGACCACAACGACAGAAGCGAAAAGGTAACGAAATACAGCGAGTAAGCAAACAGCCACCAGAGCAGAAACAATCAAATACTTGTGAGAGACATCCAAATAGAAATCGGCACAGATACGACTGAAAAGCCTTCTGGGAGTGCGTAACTTCAGCAGAATTGGCTATACACAAGCACATTCTGGACAGATTTTGACATTTAGTGTCTTGTAAGCAGAGCCAGGCTCGCTTGAATTGCCCGTGTTCAGACACGGGTCCTCAAAGAGCGAACACAACAACACGGGGCAGCGTGGCGGTGAGTCATGCTCCGGGAACAGCGCGGCTTGGTAGACACAGCGATAATCCCAGCGGAGATGCGCGGAGAATTGCAGAGAAGGAGGGGCGCAGGCTATGCCAGCCGGCGTGAGTGCACAGCGCTCATGACCACTTCCGTAGCAATCCTCTTCAGGACCACATCTGTAAATGACGAGCCACCTCATCATCACAGCACAATAACAATGATGATGATGATGACGATGCAGATTTTGAAACCGGCCACAGTGCTCAGTGACAGAGCGAGCGGCTCGCAATTGGAAGTTCGCGAGTTCCAATCCTGGATGGGGTGGGTGGGGGTTGACTCAGCCCATCACCTCTCCCTCCATCCGAGGTCGATTAAATAGGTACCACTTTGTGGGGGTGTCAACGGCGATTGTCGTAAGTAAAATGTCACCCACCCTCCAAAGGAACGTGGCATTTCCACCGCTAGCTCTACAGGTCTGCAAACGGGAGTACAGTACCGCCTCCGATTTGCGTTTGTTCACTGTGTTCGATGTCTTCTGTCACGTGGTTATATTTTTGTTGTTTTTGTCTCGAATTCTATTCGCTCGCTCGCTCACTCTACCTTTCGTGCTCGCTTTGTCTGATTGCGGTGCCGGGGGTCACGCTCGCACGTGAGGCTCTGCCGGTTTAACAAAAGCACTACACTAGAAACAACATTCTTAGTGACAATACGCGGCACTCTATTTAACGAGATCAATGAATGAAAACATGTTATGACTGCGAGGCCTGGCGACGGCGCTGCGGGGCTCTGGAGGATTTAGCGGAGATCCTGACGCATAGGCTTAGAGATCGGTCACACCAGGACCTTGACCCCTTCTAATCCCTATGACCCCTCCATATCCGTGTAGGGGTCCAAATCCCCTCGCTCGAGCAGGAGCGGGGGGGGGGGGCTGTTGGGGAGGGGGGGAGGGGTTGCGAGGTGCCGTCGTGGATATACGACGTGTACACGTGGTTATGTGGTTATTGGATCTAAAAATCTGAACTTAAATGCGCACCCGGTATGATGTGTAAACATCGGCACGAGGGAGACAAAGGCAGCCGGCCGTAGTACTGACCACCCACCCCTGGTTTGCCTTTCTGGCACTTGCTCCTGCAGCAAGTTGCGACTACACGGGGGGTCTTTGTCTCTTTGTGACGCGTGGTCACCTGGTTGGGTGAGCAAGCGGATCACAGCCGGCAAGTTGCGAGTTCACATCCTGAATCCTGGTTGGGGGGTGGTGGACATCATTCCTCCATTTTCGATAAAATTACATATATCTACCTACACATTCACCTACCTAGCACCTTATACGTTCACCTAAACATAAGCACCACTTTGTGGGGAGGTTAGAAGTGGTTGTCGTCAAGACAGAGTCGCCCCCGTCATAGTAACGTATAAATTCCACCCCTGGCTTTGCAGGGCTGTGAACAGGAGATGAGCACCGATGCCTCAATGTGGATTTGAGCAGCAGGAATCACTCCGACGTCGAATGTTCAACAACGAGAAAGCGCTAAGATCCCCAATCGCAAGGTGCGCGAGAGACGCGATCGGTCCAACGCCTTAGTGCTCGTTAGCGCAGCAGGAAATCACTCGCACGAGAAACGCTCCACACCCCGAACCGAGACACTTAACGGCATCACACGGGATGGAGTGGGGCTCACGCGATAGCGAATCAACGCCGAGCAATCATTGCTCCCATGGACGGCACGAGCCGGACCCTCGCTGCTGCTGTCACATCTGGTTGTGCAGCGCCAGGCTCCCACCGCATTGCTGCACCACACAGGGTCCAGAGTGAAGCAGCACTCGGGGTGATTGATGGTTCCGCACTCGTTGGTTCACGGGCGGTCAGTCGCCTCCTTATCACTCTTTAATCGCGACTGCAGTGGCGACTGTTCCCTCGGGTTACCAGACACTGAATCGTCTCACCCACAGTTGTCAACCACCACACTGCAGGTCAGAGCAAGACTCACTCACTCACCCACTCACCACACTGCAGGTCACTCACTTCTCTTTCTGCTTCTTCCCTCGCACTGCTCCACTCTGGAATTCCCTCTCCCAATATCATCGTCATCTCTTCCCGCAAAGATCTTACAACAATAATAACCGTACTTCATGAAACGTGTTAACGCTTATCTATGACCACTTCAACAGCACTGTTTGTTGCTGACCGCTTGACGTTTTGGCCCTTTGATAAGCAACTGTGTTAAAAAATAATCACATATGGGTGAGTGGGTGTTTTTTCGGGTGCGTGAGCAGGTGAATGGGTAAGTGGGTGGGTACAGTGAGGGAAAAAAACGTATTTGATCCCCTGCTGATTTTGTACGTTTTCCCACTGACAAAGAAATGATCAGTCTATAATTTGTATGGTAGGTGTATTTGAACAGTGAGAGACAGAATAACAACAACAAAATCCAGAAAAACGCATGTCAAAAATTTTATAAATTGATTTGCATTTTAATGAGGGAAATACGTATTTGACCCCCTCTCAATCAGAAAGATTTTTGGCTCCCAGGTGTCTTTTATACAGGTAACGAGCTGAGATTAGGAGCACACTCTTAAAGGAAGTGCCCCTAATCTCAGCTTATTACCTGTATAAAAGACACCTGTTCACAGAAGCAATCAATCAATTAGATTCCAAACTCTCCACCATGGCCAAAACCAAAGAGCTCTCCAAGAATGTCAGGGACAAGATTGTAGACCTACACAAGGCTGGAATGGGCTACAAGACCATCGCCAAGCAGCTTGGTAAGAAGGTGACAACAGTTGGTGCGATTATTCGCAAATGGAAGAAACACAAAATAACTGTCAATCTTCCTCGGCCTGGGGCTCCATGCAAGATCTCACCTCGTGGAGTTGCAATGATCATGAGAACGGTGAGGAATCAGCCCAGAACTACACGGGAGGATCTTGTCAATGATCTTAAGGCAGCTGGGACCATAGTCACCAAGAAAACAGTTGGTAACATACTACGCCGTGAAGAACTGAAATCCTGTAGCGCCCACAAGGTCCCCCTGCTCAAGAAAGATCATATACATGCCCGTCTGAAGTTTGCCAATGAACATCTGAATGATTCAGAGGACAACTGGGTGAAAGTGTTGTGGTCAGATGAGACCAAAATGGAGCTCTTTGGCATCAACTCAACTCGCCGTGTTTGGAGGAGGAGGAATGCTGCCTATGACCCCAAGAACACCATCCCCACCGTCATACATGGAGGTGGAAACATTATGCTTTGGAGGTGTTTTTCTGCTAAGGGGACAGGACAACGTCACTGCATCTAAGGGACGATGGACAGGGCTATGTACCGTCAAATCTTGGGTGAGAACCTCCTTCCCTCAGCCAGGGCATTGAAAATGGGTCGTGGATGGGTATTCCAGCATGACAATGACCCAAAACACACGGCCAAGGCAACAAAGGAATGGCTCAAGAAGAAGCACATTAAGGTCCTGGAGTGGCCTTAATCCCATATAAAATATGTGGAGGGAGCTGACGATTCGAGTTGCCAAACGTCAGCCTCGAAACCTTAATGATTTGGAAAAGATCTGCAAAGAAGAGTGGGACAAAATCCCTCCTGAGATATGTGCAAACCTGGTGGCCAACTACAAGAAACGTCTGACCTCTATGATTGCCAACAAGGGTTTTGCCAAGTACTAAGTCATGTTTTGCAGAGGGGTCAAATACCTATTTCCCTCATTAAAATGCAAATCAATTTATAACATTTTTTGACATGTGTTTTTCTGGATTTTTTTGTTGTTATTCTGTCTCTCACTGTTCAAATAAACCTACCATTAAAATTATAGACTGATAATTTCTTTGTCAGTGGGCAAACGTACAAAATCAGCAGGGGATCAAATACTTTTTTCCTTCACTGTAGGTGAGCTAAAGGGTAAGGTGGTGGGTAACTGGGTAGGTTTATGGGTAGGTGAGCCAGTGGATGAGTGGGTAGGTGAGTCAGTGGGTGAGTGGGTAGGTGATTCAGTGGGTGAGTGGGTGTGTAGATTTATCAACACTTGCAGGCGAGCTGCTCAGAAACAGCAGCAAGGCGCCACTCCATGTGCCCTGCCCCTACGCACATCACACGTCCACCACACCGCACGCACAATCCTCTCAGCCTTGTCTCGACCACCAACTCGAAAGAGTTTGTTTCACTGTTGCTTGTTGGTTCAGCCACATTATTCAACTGCTTTGGAGGCGGTGGCCTAGACAATTACACGGTCGCCCGTTTCTCCTCTCGGTGATGTTCGTGCCGCGCGGATTACCCGAGATTACTCCCGGGTCTCGCAAAGCCGAGGGGATTTGTTGCTACGCAGTGGCTCAGACAAATGCTTTGAGCCTTTGGTGAGCGGTGTCGGGGATGGGAGAATCGTCGCGCTCGCGAGTGGCCCTCTCCGGCCCTTCTCGCGTCAGCCGGCGGTCCAGGCCATAACTGAATCCAAACCAACCGGTGCTGTTTGTCGCTGGCCGCTTTACGCGTTGCGCCTCTGGACCCTGCGCGCAGAAACTTGGGGTCAAAAGCAAATGGCGTAACCGAACGGTTTGGGGTTTTTATTGTTCTCTTAACCAGTTTTCGTAGTGGCACCGTGGATTGTTGCTCCGGTTCGAGTGCCTGTCGGGCATGGAGCCCGGTTCGTGACAGAGCAGGGGGGCAGCCGAGGGACGCTGACGGGGAGCGAGTGGCGGTGGAGCGGACGCGCAGCGCTGGCGGGGGACGCCGAGCGCTGGTGGAAGCCTCGCTGATGTCAACCAACGAGCCAGCAAGGGTGGACTGCGAGATGCCGTGCGACTTTTGAAAAGTAAAATCTGGCAGCGATCGCCTGGTTCGTTTCGTTGTTGTTCGGAAGCGGAAATCGCCACGGTTTTGCCGATAAATTTGTCGTAACCTGGCATTGAAATCGTAAGCTGCAGGAATATCAGCGTCATCAGCAGAAGCATTATCATCAGCAGCAGACAACACCTTAATATTGGATCTGCGGCGACATCAACACCAGCAGCAGGATGTAAAGAACCTGCGTGGGAAACACGACTGAGTAGAGACCTGCATCAGCAGCAGCAGCGCCAGCAGAACACAACCATCAACTGCACCACCACCACCACGGGCCTCAGCAGTCATCTCAGCATCAGCACCACCACCGCCAGTGCCGACAGTCGTAAACTCCATCACAACTCACCGCCGCCACCAGCTCCAACAGCATCACCACCACTAACCGGTAGGACCATCACTATCACCACCACTCACCACCAGCTCAGGCAGTATCACCACCACTCTCACATACACCACTCACCCGTAGTACCATCACTATCCCCACCACTCACCCGTAGCACCATCAGTATCACCACCACTCACCGGCAGGCACAGCAGGATGGCGTGCGCAGCGACGAGCAGCACAGCGTGGCTCCGCGTCAAGGCGTCCGTGCTGCAAAACCTGCTGCTCATCCTCTCCGTCATGTCGGTGATCGTGGGTTGCCTCCTGGGCTTCCTGCTGCGAGCCAAGCAGCTCTCCCAGCAGGTGACGAGCTCCCAGCACGCGCGCCACACGCCTGCGAAGTCGGTGTGAGTCTGTGTGTGTGATACCTGTCAACAGGTGTGTGTCGATGTGTGTGATACCTGTGCAGAGGTGTATGTGTGACACCTGTCAAGAGATGTGTGTGTGTATGTGACACATGTCAATAATGTTGCCCGCTCGCATGCACCGGGTTTCTCCAGGTGCTCCGGTTTACTCCCTAATGTCTCAACTCATTGTCTGAAAACGTCTCAATATATAGGGGACTGCAGAACCTGGGCAGTTGTTAGTGCCGACTCACCGCCTGGCTGCCTTCCCGCGTGTCCGTGGTTCGTCAGCGACTATGAGATGCGAATTGCATTAACGACGACGAGACATTAAACTAAAATTAACAATACGAGGTGTGTGTGAGGCGTGTGATAGGTGTGTTCACTTCGTGTACAGGTGTCTGCAGACGAGGCACACGTGCCTTGGCCGTGTAAGCCAGTCACGCCAAGAATCGTCAACACGTCGAGGAAGTCAGAATATTTGACCCCAAATTTACTTTGACTTCCTGCACCTTGTCCTGAAGACACCTGACGCAGTTTCAAGCCAATCGTCGTTGATCAAATCGCTTCTCAATGTAGGCCCTGAGATTTGTTCTCCAACTCATCGGCGCTGATCTGAGCTACGACAACAATCAGTGCATTAACTGCGTGTACACCACGTGACAAGTGAACATGCGTTCGGCTGTGTCGTATGATGTAAGGCCTACGACACACATTTGGGCATGAAATGGCTTCACCCAAGTATGAATTACAAATCATATCAGTTGCGCAAAGCTCCTCCGTGTTAATCTTTGGATTCGTTTGGCCCGATGGCGAGTCTCTGGTGTGCTGTGTTCTGTAAAGCGCCTGGCCGTCTGCCCTGCAGGAGATCCAGTACCTGGCGTTCCCGGGTGAGCTGCTCATGCGCATGCTCAAGATGCTCATCCTACCCCTCGTCACATCCAGGTACGGGACAACTGTGTGTATGCGTGTTGTGATGAGCGGTGGTGCAGTGGTTAGCGAGTTCATATCCTGGGAAGGGTTGACTCTTACCATGACCCCTCCCTCCGGGGTTGATACAATGAGTACCATTTTGTGGCGAAAATGAAGTGGTTGTCCTATGGATATACTCGGCCCCGCCATAGGAATGTGGAAGTTCCACCATTGGCTCAGGGCCGTAAACGGAACATGAGCACCAATGCCTCGATGTTGCTCAGTAGAGCAGGAACTCACTTTAACTCTTCGACTCTGAACTTGGCAAAACCGTTTCAGGCAACGGCCCTCTGACAGGGCGGAGAGGCGCACCAAAGCGGTTAGTGCATCACGCTGCGGCCGCGTTGCCTTGGGCTGGAATTCGCGACGTCCCCCGGGTCTCCTCCGTCCCACTCGGGGCTCGGAACAGGGGCCCTTTGATCCATATTCCCTGAGCCGTGGGATTAAGTGCAGTGTAACTCTACGCGAAGACGCAGGTGGCGGAGTACTATGACGATCGCAAATGGCACGATGCCAGGTGGCACACCTGAATGCGACTCACGGGACGGAGCAGAGAGAGCACTCGTCAACCGCCCCACCCCACTCGGCCCACAGACCCCTGCGCTGCTGTCGCCAACTCTCCGTTTGATGTTTTGTTTTTTATGTTTAAACTACACTCTGTCATTTAAAACCGTGCTGTGCCTGCAGCCTCATCTCTGGCCTGGCCGCCCTGGACAGCAAGACGTGCGCCCGCCTGGGCCTGGTGACGGTCTCCTACTATCTGAGCACCACGCTTCTCGCCGTGGTCATCGGCATCGTGCTGGCGTGCGCCGTGCACCCGGGCAGCGCGGCGCAGCGCGACGGCCGCGACCAGGGAGGCCGCAGCCTGCCAAGCTCGGCGGACGCCCTGCTCGACCTCATACGGTGGCCACGGGGCCTGCGCCGGCCACGACATGCCGACCCTCCACACTCTCCACTTGTTCCGCCGAGACATTTGTACTCTGAGATTATGACCGCCGGTTCACTTGTTGGCGTTGTTGGTGCTGTTGCTGCTGTTGAGCGACTTTTCCAATCTTCTTGGTTCTTTCGGTAAAGTCACGTAGAATGGAAATAATAAAATAATAAAAATAAAACAATAAAATACAATTCTCACGACGTTTCGGCCACAACGCAAGCTCATTCAGACGCTGTCTTTCCGACAGACCTGTTCTTCACCTGAGGACGGCGGCTTGCGTTGTGGCCGAAACGTCTTGAGAATTATTTTATTATGTTTTATTTTTATTATTTTATTATTTCCATTCTACGTGACTTTACAGAAAGAACCAAGAAGGTGAATCCCTGCAGTCACGAAAGCTTTAAATCGAGACCTTTCCAATGTCACCGCACTCTCGTTGCAGAAACATGTTTCCAGCCAACCTCGTGGAGGCAACGTTCCAGCAGGTGAGACCCACACAGATCTCTCCACACAGATCTCTCCGCGGAGATGGAGCCACGAAATCAGCCCGTGTTGGCGGATTGGGAAGGCCTTCATCCAGCAGTGGATAGATCACGGCCGATGACGATGATGAGGGCGACGATGATCTGTTTTCTCAGTACCGCACCAATATGGTTTCCGTGGTGAAGCCGCGAAACGAGACTCCGCACCTCGTGTCACCCATCACGTCGTCAACAGGCACCACTCTGCCTCCCAACATCACGAGTGGTGGAGGTGCTGGTAGAGGTGGTGGTCGTAGCAAATGGGCTCCAACTAAGCGACCAGCCCCCTCACAGCACCAGCAACACCAGCAGCAGCGACAGCATAGCCAGCAGCAGCAGGAGCACCCGGCCAGACACGGGTGAGTAAAGTCAACTGTGTGAGCTTGGTTCTCCCCTAGGTCGACGCATCCTCAAATGAGTAGCTGGTGCAGTGTAAACATCTCCACTATGAAGACAAAGGCGCCGGTTGTGGTGCTGGCCACCCACCCCCTCATGTGCCGTTTCGGCTTTCATAGGTGCTCGCAAACAGCACTTGCCCTCAGAGTCTGTTGAAGGCAATACGGGGGATCTTTGTCTTTGTGTGCCAGTGTGTGGTTCTCTGGTTGCCTCCCGTAGCTAAAAAACAAAGCCACACAACGTTACCGCCGTTGGCCAAACTTCCCGATGCAGAGAAGTTCCTCGAATGGGATGAGCGACGTAAAGAGCATCATTGCCACGCTTGGCAGGACCCTCCTGAAAAGGAGTTTAGAGACTTTTGTCGTTAATCAAGCGTCGTAGAGAAATACTTATAATAGCAATAACACAATGCAGCCACACGAAACCATTGGTTCTCTTTACTCTTCATCCAGAGCGGGCGATGAGGTGGAGACGATTGAAGGCCGACCGCACTTCGTGTTTCACGTCGTGGCGGAGGATGACGACGACGATGGTGACGGGGATGGTGACGGGGATGGTGACGGCGGCGGCAGCGGCGGTGGAGGCGGCGTTGCCACGGAGAGGGTGCTGGTGGAGATGGTTACGCTGCCGCCCCGCGTGTATTACCGGAGCGTCCCGGGCACCAGCGGGGGAATGAACGTCTTGGGAATCGTCATCTTTTCAGCCACCATGGGTGCGACCGCCAGCGGCTTCCATTCCGTCGTAGACAATGGAACCACCGTGACGGTGTAACCTCGTGACAGTGTTACCTCGTATTGCCTCGTGACGGTGTTACCTGGTGACAGACAGTGTTATCTCGTGTTACAATGGCTTTGCGTGGAACTAAAAGCCATGTCCTTTCTGACCTGTAACCACCTGTGCAGTTCACCAGCGATAGCGCAAGCAAGCCCCACTCTGCCGACAAGAGTTGAACCAATGCTGCTAATAAGATGCACTCCCAGAATGCCGTTTGGTCGATGGGATATGTAAATAAAATACTTCATGTGGAGGGACAGATGTGTGAAGGAGTTAAATTGTCCACGGATTCGTGTTCTTTATCGATAACAATGCTCCTGGAAATCTGAAGCGGACTGAGGCAGGCACAGCAATGGGGAGAAAAGCGTTTGAGCAGGAACGCAATCGGAACGACGCGAGTTGACGTCCTGGTTGTAGGAAGGTTGAATCGCCCTTGCCAACGCACAACGTTGGGCCAAAGGTGACACGTGGTTGGAACCGGCGGAGCAATGTTGAGCCAACGTTGGTCTGCCGTTTCCAGTTGGGTGGGCAATGCGGGTGACGTGGCTGTGTGCTGGCGCTCGCGGCGTGTGCTCTAGGCGTGATGCTCGGCAAGATGGGACACAACGGCTTGCCGCTTGTCACGTTCTGCCAGTGTCTCAACGAAGCTGTGCTGCGCATTGTATCCGTCACTGTGTGGTGGGTCTCACCACCGGCACACTACCAACACCACCAGTACCACCAATGACACTCACTACCAATAGCACCACCACCACAATCAACCCACTCCTCCTCCTTGCACCACCACAACCTCTCTGACCTCCTGTCCGCCCGGTCTCCCCAGGTACTTCCCGCTGGGCATCGTGTTCCTGGTGGCCGCCAAGGTGTTGGAGATGGACGACCCATCCCAGCTGGGCCGGCGCCTGGGCCTCTACTCGGCCACGGTGGTGGCGGGGCTGGTGCTGCACGGCCTTGTCGTGCTGCCCTGCATCTACTGCGCCGTCACTCGCCGCAACCCCGTGGCCTTCGTGCGTGGCATGCTGCAGGCCCTGCTCATTGCGCTCGCCACCTCCTCCAGGTGCCCGCCGGCCTCGCCGCCAGCGCCGATAGCCGGATGGACCAGCCCGACGGGGCCGCCACGCGAGCCCAACGTCGTTGTCTCCGTCGTGTGACCGCTGTCGTTGTTGTTGTTGTCGTTATTGTCGTGATGGTAGCTCGGCGACGCTGCCCATCACGTTCCGCTGCCTGCTGGAGAACAACCACATCGACCGTCGCATCGCGCGCTTCGTGCTGCCGGTGGGGGCCACCATCAACATGGACGGCACTGCACTGTACGAGGCCGTGGCGGCCATCTTCATTGCCCAGGTCAACGGCTACGAGCTGGACCTGGGCCAACTCGTCACCATCAGGTGCCTCCTCCTCCTCATCCTCGTCCTCCTCGGCCTCCTCATCCTCCTCCCTGCCAAACCCTGCAACCTGCGCCGGGGATGCCGTGACCCAGCAGTAGAGTGGCGTTTGCCACTTGCAGAGGTTCGCGGTTTGAATGTGGTGGCTGTCCTGATTAAGACTGCGGTGGTGGTGCTGTATTTATAAAAAAAATACTACGACGCACCATCTGATTCGCTCGCAGCAGAACGTTAAGGATGCCATGACGCCATTCGCAAGCGAAGGCCATAGTATGTCAGCATCACGGTCCAAATTAGAAAATTAGTCAATTACTATTACGCAGCAGCGGCACTCATCACCCCCATCACAAAAACTTGGCAGGACCCTCCTGTGAAGAGTTGAATCTTTCTTTAGGCTACCTGGATAAACAAGCGAAATAATAATACAACAGTAGCCGTGCGTGTGTGTGACCATGAGAGTCTCCACATAATGTTCCATGCCTCTGCGTGCATCTCCTCGGGACTCGTCAGCATCACGGCCACGGCAGCCAGCATCGGCGCCGCCGGGATTCCACAGTCGGGCCTCGTCACGATGGCCATCGTGCTCACGTCCGTGGGGCTGCCCAGCGAAGACATCTCCCTCATCGTCGCCGTCGACTGGGCGCTGTGGGTACACACGCACGCAAGGCAAAGCTCCCCCTTGTAGCCCACACGGTCTGTAGGGGCGCTTGTGTCAGGCTAGGTGCACTTCGAGGCCAGTAAAGTGTGGAAGTGTGGAAGGCTCCTAGTTGACAAGAGGCCATGGAACAGACCCAGGTGTCATGGGTTGACTGACATGACTGGCAGACGACAATAACCACACACGCCTACCACAGAGACAAGCACACACATAGACTAGCGGAGAGATACAGAGACACGCGCTTATCATGTGTTTCCATCTGTCTGTCCATCTCTCAGCGTGTCCACCTAACCTCGTGTCCGTGCATGTGTCTGTATGTGCGGGTCTTTGTCTCTGGCTGCAGGGACCGGTTCCGGACTATGGTGAATGTTCTGGGTGACTCCCTGGGAGCCGGGATCATATCTCACATCTGCCGCAAGGAGTTCCAACAGCTGGACGGGGTGAGTCCATCAGCATCACCATCAGCCATGGTCTATCTACTGCTGTTTGAAGCCCTCCCCCCCAAAGCCATTGTCACCTCTCACGACCGTGACGGTTGGGGTGCCCAGCGGTGGAGCGAGCGGCTCACAGTGATCAGAAGGTCATGAGTTCAGATCACTGGTTTGGGGGGGTGGGGTTGACTCAGCACATCATCATCCCTCCCTCCAGGGTCCATAAAATTTGCACCACTTTGTGGGGAAGTCAACAGTGGTTGTGCTATGGAGAGACTTGCACCACCCCCCTTAATTATGTTGTATCCCTGCAGTCACGAAAGCTTTAAATCATACGTCTTCCAGTTCACTGGCTAGGTGATGATGGTCGGAAATACATCGAGCTCTATGGTGTAGAGGGAATTATTCTGGGAAGGATGGTGGTGGGAGTCAGATTAAGATATGCATCCGTATGGGTGGCCTTCCTGTAGACAGAGTGTCCCATTGAGCCATCTGGTCTCCTTTCGATTAAAACATCCAAGAATGGTAGCTTGCCATCCTTTTCCACCTCCATGGTGAATTTGATGGCTGGGTTTATGGAGCTGATGTGGTTGAGGAATTGGTTCAGAGCTGGTCGGCCATGTGGCCAGATGACAAACGTGTCATCTACATACATCTTCCACAAGGATGGACATAGAGTGGATGTCTGGATGGCATCTGTCTCAAAATTGTCAATGAAAACATTGGCTACAACTGTACCATTCCAGGTGAAGTAAGTATTGGTGAGGCAACGTCTCACCTTGGCCGGTACATCAGCATTCAGTCCATGTTGGACCAGACCTTCAATGATTGCAATGGTGTCAGGCACAGGAACTTTGGTAAACAAAGAGACTAAATCAAAACTAACGAGAAAATCTAGTGAGATGTGGTGGTCTTACCAGTTAATGGTTGTAAGGTCTCAGACAGAAATCGGGTCAGTTTGTAGGTGGATGAGTCAATGGTGGAGACGATAGGACAAAGGAGTGTATCCTATTTATGGATTTTTGGTAAATCCATAAAGAGTGGTTTAGCAGCAGAGGGTTTTAAGGAAAACCGCTTGGTTGGTTCGATTAAAGATGTCGAATCGGTGATGATCTTGTTGGTTTTCGTAACGAGGTTGTTGGTGGGATCTATTAAAATTTTTGTATAGCTACCATCATTAAGTAGGTCCTGAATTTTGCTATTGTATGTGGTTTTGTCCATGATGACTGTGGCATTGCCCTTGTCGGCTGAGAGGATGACTATTTCATCTCTCTTTATTAATTGAGAAAGCTCCAAGCGCTCATCCTTACTGATGTTGCTAATTGGTGCCTTAGCGTTTTTGAGGATTACAGCGACTTCTGATCTTGCCACGTCTGCAGTAATGTGTCCTAAACCCATAAGGGCTACGTAAACCTGGCCAATGAAATCTTCAACTGGGATGTGTTTAGGGATGACTGCAAAATTCAACCCTTTAGCTGGAACCGATATTAGGCTGTCAGAAATTAGACTGTTACTCTGATTGATAACAATCTTTTCAACGTCTAACTTTTTAAGCTGTGGATCTGGCTTCTTCTTGGAAAGGAGGTTGAACTTCGAAATCAGGTTATCTTTGCATTTAGCTGACTGAAGAGGCTGTCGTGTTATCTACATGTTCCCTATCAGATGTAGACATTTTTTCCGTCAATGTTAAGTATGATTTCAGGAGAGTCTTGTCTAAATTATGTAGTTCAAATCGGAGAAATCTTATTCTCTCTGAGATCAGAGCTAAGCTGGCCCTGAACAAGATCCGTTTAGCATTGTGAGAAGTGACAGCAGCAGATGTCAATGTAAAGGCGATCGGTATTACCTTAGTTTCGCGGCATCTCTTCAGGAATGTGAGCGACTCGATCAGATGAGCCTTCTTGTCTCGAAGTTTGTTAAAATATCTAATAGTTGTGTGGAAACTCTCCTCGTAGAGGCGGTTAAATCTTGACTTAAAGCTTTCGTGACTCCAGGAATTAATATTCTTTGGGTCTTTCGGTAAAATCACGTAGATATATTTTACATTAACAGGTAAAATGTATCACCCTAACACAGCCACCTCGCTCACTGAGCTCGAGGTTTTTGCTTTGTGATCTTCTATTAACATGCTAATCTCTCACGTTAACATAGCCACCTCAGGGCGCCCGCCGTGGAGGCTGCTCAATGATCTTACATTATCATGATAATTTTTACTGGGCAACCCTTTGATTGGTGGAAAAACCCACCACTTATATTAACATTGGCTGCTGACATTTGGGCTATGCCCATTTCAAACCTTTATAAACAGTTTACCTTTAGAAGCTAACTCCCTCTTCCTGATGACGAGCGCTTGTGTTGCGATCGAAACGTCATAGTTTTATTTGAACCTATCTACGTGACTTTACTGAAAGACCCAAAGAATATCATTATTATATTATTATAATAAAGCAAACGGTAAGGTCGCTACTCGCAAGGCGTTGGAGAGACGTGATCGGTGAACCCGTCCCCTCGAACATATCGGACCAGCAAGTGTAGTCTGATACACTGTGTATATATATCTCTCTTTATCGCTATACAATCATTATTACAACTCCGCAGGGACAGAGGATCGTGGAGTTGAAGAGCATGAGGCTGCCCCACGTCGCGATGCAGCGCAATGGCGCGGTGATCCCAGGGGTCAAACTGCCCCGCCGAGCGGCCACCTACCCCCGGCATGGCCGCCAAAGTGGCGGCGATGGTGGCGGCGGCAGCGGTGACAGCGGTCGCGGTGTGTGCACTGGGACGTGGCTGCCGGCGAGCCCACGCGATCCCCGGTCACGCTCGTGCCGCGCGGCCACACTGCGCCGCGAGTACTGGAGGTCGCACCGCGGCGTGGGGAGTCGCAGCGCCAGCACCGCCGGCACCCGCACCTCACGGGCAGCGGGGGCAGCTTGGGTAGCGGGAGGAGGCAGAGGGGGGGAGGCTGTTGACGAGTGCGAGGACCGGACGATGAGAGGCGGCGAGCGAGCGGACGCGTGCGTCGTCATCGACATGAATGGTGATGATGACGATGATGACGTCGTCGTGGTCATCGACTCGTCAGAAGACACCGACTCGGAGTCCATCCTGTGAACTATGAACTCCCCATGGGGCGGGGAGGGGGCGTTGAGATCGGTTGTGTAGATCGGGTTAGACATCGGGCTTAGGGTGAGTGTCTGGCTGGCGAGTGTCTGGCTGGCTAGTGTCTGGTTAGTGGCATACTTCTCTGATTTTTCAGATGTTGTTGTGGGGAATATAAGTAACCCAATAACTCAGTAGAAAATTTGCCTCCTTAACATGTTTCCTTCCACATAAACATTAAAAGTAGTTTTTACAAATCCCATCAGCCACGCTGCCTTCCGAGAGTCGATCATTTCAGTGGCATTGATACAGTACGAAATAACGTTCAGACAGGTTTGAACACTGCGTGTCTCATCAGCACATTCAGGGTTGTTTGAACCAGTGCTGGTGAACTGCCAGATGTTTGTAGGCAAGGACCCTGTCTGTTCATATCGAGTCACAGCCACGCCTGTGTTGAACCGCAAGACTTTTCAATCAACCAATGTTGTTCCATGTGACGATGAATTAAAATTAAGGGTTTTTTTACCGCATGACAAAAAACTTTCAAAAACCAAACCAATAAAACATGAAGTGCTTTTTGTAAAACGTACAAATATTCTACTGTGCTGTTCTCGCTGTCTCTGTGTTTTTGTGTATATACATGTGTGTGGGGAGTAGTCGTGCATCGGTTAACGCACTGCGCTACGAACACGTCCACCCAAGTTCGATTACCGCTCACGGCCAACATAAGTGACGAATATCCGAACTGGTACTGAGCCTCCCCTGGGTCGACTCAGCCTTAAATGAGTACCTGCTGGGGTTTGTAAACCTCAGCACAGGGGAGACAAAGGTGGTCAGGCTGGGCGCGGTTCCGCCCACATTTCCTCGTAGGTGCCGCGCCGTGACGGCCTTCGTAGGCACTCGCTTAAAGAGGCTGCCTCAACAGTCTGTGTGGGCTACACGGGTGACCTTTGTCTTTGTGCCTACCCACACATGCACGGCATTCACTGTCATGGTCAGTCACCGCGTCACTCCCACTGTGTTCGTGCGGCCGTCACAGAGATTGATGTATGGACGTCTCCATTAAACGTGTTTCTTACTTTAGCAGTGCCGCTGTGTGTGATTCATTCCCCTGGCACTGGAGAGGCCACGGGACCCACGGGTCCACTTAGCGGAGAGGCCGCAGGGCCCAGAAGGCCACTCAGCAGAAAGGCCGCGGGGCCCAGAGGGCCACTCACGAGAGGGCACAGGGCCCAGAGGGCCACTCACCAGAGGCCACGGGGCCCTGGGGGCCACTCATGAGAGGGCACGGGGCCCAGAGGGTCACTCAGCAGAGAGGCCATGGGACCCAGAGGGCCACTCATGAGAGGCCACGGGGCCCTGGAGGCCACTCTCCAGAGGCCACGGGACCCAGAGGGTCACTCAGCAGAGAGGCCACGGGGCCCTGGGGCCACTCAGCAGAGAGGCCACGGGGCCCTGGTGGCCACTCCCCGAGGGCAGGCGGCGATGCAGCAACTCATGGTAGGGATTGTTCAACGGTGACCGCTCCACAGGTAACAGATTGTAATAATAGGGGTTTTCCCTCGAGGACGCTAAAAGGCGTCCTCTGGTCGAGCACAAATTGGGTCGAGGCTCAAAAGAAAGCAGTCCCTTGGTGTGGACCAATCGTTTCAAAGACAATGCATATATGATCATCATGTGTTTTTGTTTGCATTTCGACTGCAAGTATTGTGGTTAATACATACATGAATCCTTGTAAAAAGGTTTCAGTTTTGTTGCCAGAAAAAAGGGGAAAAACCCTATTATTATATTTTGGTACTGGCAAAGGTGGTCTAATGAGGTAACAGATTGTAGAACCGGTTCCAGGGGTAAATCATATATGCAAGGTGAGTGCGAGGCACAGGCATAGCACTGCAACTGCTCGCTCGAGGCCCTGTTGGCGGAAGGGGTCTCTTCTCAAAGGAGCTCGAGTGGTAATTTTTCCCACATGTCCACGATTTCCAGACAAGTTGTAAGTAGCGGGAATACCCACATTTAACCCCACCACACGCGACTGGAGAACCCATACAGTGGTAGCTGCGGAGGGGAGGGGTGGGGGATTTTAGACTCGCTCTGCTGCTTCAACTGCCACTCCGAGAAATCAAATCGAACTAGCGACATCTGGATCAAAAATCTAGTAGCCATTGCCCCTATCGGTCTCTGTGTGTGTCTATGGCTTTGTGCGAGGCCGTAGCCATGGAGTCAACATTGGGGGGGGCCAAATCTTCCAGTGGGTCTGGGGGTCCCCCCCCCCCCCAGAAAAAAATATCTAAATTTGAAAACGAATTTCCTGATTAAAATATTTTAAAAAAATCACTAACACATGGGATAAACTTTTGATTTATTTTCATAATGTCTAATAATGTATCGTATTACATTGCTCTGTTTTTTACTCTTAGGTTTTTTCGATAAAGTCACGTAGGTAAAAAATATGAATAATAATAGAAATAAAATAATTAATCACGACGTTTCGGAGGCAACACAAGTCTCCGTCATCAGGTGGGACCGTCACAGGAAAAATCCAAGAGACGAGCTCTTAAATACAAGTTAAGGGGGAGGGGGGGATTATCTGAATGTGGAAGCCAGGGAATGGAACGGTGGGGGGGGGGGGGCTAAAAGAGAACAATGGTGCACATCGACTCGGGGTTGTGGCAGGTGTTAGCTGATAATCAAAATAAAAGAAAGCAGTACTGTCAAACGCTGGGAATGTCAACACTCGGTAAAGTAGAATAGTACCTGTCAAATAAGATGGTACAAATATGTGTAATTAAATCTTTTTTACATGGTTAATAACATCTTTCCAATGTTTTTTCTTGGTTCTTTTGGTAAAGTCACGTAGAAGGGAAGTAATAAAATAATAA
>CM025608.2:491102-505990 GCA_014621495.2 Entosphenus tridentatus | reverse complement strand
AGGCTATGGCTCTCCGTGTGAGGCTATAGGTCTCTGTGTGAGTCTATAGGTCTCTGTAGGAGTCTATGGGTCGTTGTGTTAGTCTATGGGTCTCTGTATGAGTCTATGGCTCTCTGTGTGAGTGTACGAATCTGTGTATGTGGCTCTGTGTGAGTCTATAGGTCTCTGTTTGATTTTTTGGCTGTGTGAGTCTATGGCTCTCTGTATGAGTCTATATGTCTATGTGTAAGTCTGTGTCTCTCTGTGTGTCTATAGGTCTCTGCGTAATTTATTGGTGACGGGGCTGAGACCATAAAACAGCCACAGGCGGCTGAACCTCGGCTTGCAAACCAGGATCCTCGCGGTGTCTGCTCAGCGCTCTGATCCCTGAGCCACGCGGCCACTCGAAACATCAAGGAAGGCTCACTTATTGGACTGGATCGTCATCTGGTTGTGATCTCTCTCGGTACCAGGTGGGGGCGCTGTAGCCCCGTACATTGCGTGAGTGCGCCAGTGTTTGCTGTGCGTAGAATATTCAGCCGGTTTGTTGAGAATATAAATAACTCAGCAGTCATTACCGCCCGCTCCACATAGACAATATGAAAGTGTTGTTTACACATCCCATCAGCCACACGGCATCCTGGGAGTGTTTTTTTCCAGCAGAATTTGTTCAACGCGATCACAATTCATTTTGCATAACGACGCTAATTATTATTTTGTACTATGCGTGATAATACTCTAGTCTATAATTACATGTTTCCATCTGGCAGTTTACTAGCACTTGTTCAAGTAGGCCTTAGTCTACTGATGAGACACTGAATGTCGAAACCGGTCCAGAGTTGTGCCCGTATTGAATCAATGAATCAATGCTGTTTAAAGTCTGCACTTCCACAAGGCCGTGCTGACGGGATGTGTAAAACCCACTGCTATTCGAGACGTGATACAACAGGCAAGTGGAGGGGGCGAATTGTCTGCTGGGTTAACCTGAGAGTTTCATGAGAAACTCGCAACAGAGAGGAAGAAGAGGGTGGAGCCGTGTCTCCCGGCCCCGTGTCTACCGGCTCCGTGTTTTCCAGCTCCGTGTCTCCCAGCTCCGTGTTTTCTCATCCTCACGTTCCGCCCACTGCGGTCATCGTCTCTGTCCATGCCCCGGCGGCGGCGGCGATGATGATGTCACTGGCGACGAAGGGCAATTGACTCACCCAGAGAGAGAGAGGCCTTAATCCAGCACGACGCATAAAGGGTATAGATAGCGGCGGCACGTGGCCCGGGTGCAGGTGGGGAGCAGTAGTAATTATTACAATAATAATACAAAATAATGAGACTGAAATTATGAACAAATGTGTTGACGCTTAGCTGCCACCATCGCCACTGGCTGGGCGGGTGGCGGTGGTACAGCGGTAGAGCGGGCGGCTCAGTCGGAAGATTGCGAGTTCACCTTCTGCTTTGGGTGATCTCCTCCTGCTGCTGCTGCTCAAAATGAGCATCGAGGCATTGGTGTCATCTGTTTGCAGCCCTGCTGAGCCAGTGGTAGAAATTCAACATTCCTATGGTGGCAGCAGAGGATCTATCCATAAGACAACCACTGTTGAGCGTTCCTATAAAGTCGTGCCTATTTTGTCGACCCCGGACAGATGGATGATGATGGGCCAAGTCCCACCCCCCACAACCAGAATTTGAACTTGCGGCCTTCCGATCGCGGCGAGTCCTGAGGTCCCCACCACTGCCATTGCTCGTGCAAGATATTTCACTCCGAGATGAGCGCGGAGTCGACACCGCTGAGATCCTGAGTTCCAATCCAAGTTTCAGCCCCAAGCACAGTAGCCACATCGGGGTCTCAAGAGCAGGAGGTTGATGGTGACACAGGGAGACCCATAGACTCAGAGACACATAGACTGAGCTGTGATTAAACCCGGTTTTGCTGAAGTGTAGTAGCGAATTGATGGCTTCAATCCATACAGCAATGAATACACGTAAGACACACTTTAAATGTGGTTCTGCACTTAATAAAATTTGGGAAATGGCAAAAAGTGTCCTGAAGATGATGACAGTGATGGTGATGATGAGAGGTGATGATGAGAGGTGACAACGTTTATTAATCATAATAGCGATATTGATGATGATGGTATTGATGATGATGAAGTTGATAACAGTGAAGATGAGGATGTTGACTGTGATATCGATAGCGATGATGATAACGATGATGATAACGATGATCAGTCGTGATGTTGGGCGGAAGGGTGGCGCATCGGTAGCACTCGTGTCTTACAGTAAGAAGCGAGTGGGTTCGATTCCCTGCCTTTCTCTGTGGAGTGTGTACGTTCTCCCCCTGTTCTGCATGGGTTTCCTGTGGGTTCTCCGTTATACTCCCTTAGGAAGAAAAAAAACCCACACAGTGTAACTGGCATTAGTCAAACATGCCAATGTTGAAACGTTACCTGCAAATCACCCAGTTGGGGTCACAGCAGTAGCAGCAGCAGCAGCAGCAAAGCGTCAACTTGGCAGCATCCTCCTCAACAATGAGTCTTGAGACTCTGCGATGCTTTCCTGGGTAAACAAGTACAAATAAAATAAATAAAAAGTACAATGCAATTATGATGACAAGACCGACAAACGTGCCTTGAGATTAGAGACCACAGCTCCACGTGCTGCTCAATTAAGAACTACAGACAAGGAAAATCTCTGGGCAATTATGGCCCGACGCCTGCCCCTGTAATTGTGATGCCCGGGCTAAGAGAATTGGTCGTGCAGTGCTCGTCTTAGCGCACGTGTGTGTGTGTGTGCACGTGTCATTACGTGCTTGCTGTGTGTGTGCGTGCGGTTAGGTGAGTGGCGGTAGTTTTGTGGTTAGCGCTGTACTGCGCTACGAACCCGACGACATTCGTTAGATTCCTACTCACGACTAATAACAGTGGCGATCATTTGAGTCGGTCCTGGGCCTTCCCTCGGTCGATTCAGCCTTAAATTAAAACCTGGTGCGTTCTGGGGAGACAAAAACGGATGGGCGTGGTGCTGACCACACCACAACCTCATGTGCCTTTCCGACCTTAATAGATGCTTGCTAACAGCACCTGGCTCAGGAGTCTGTGAAAGGATAAGCAGTGGGTTTGTTTCTTTGTTTTTGTAAATGAGCAGAGGCGATGAACACAAAAACGAGCGGAGTAGCTCAGTGATATGGCTTCACTATCCTGGCAAATCGCCCGAAGATGCTGGATGTAATTACCAGCGAAACGTCGTACTCAAATTCGAAATATTGTGGATTCACTCTTTAAACACACCGAAGTAACTAATTGGCGTTAACGTGACACATTTTTTACTGATTGGCCGTGTCGGGTGGTGGAGGGTTGCGACACATTTATACTTACGCGATTTAACCCAAAAGCCTTTATTATGAATAATACTGGTCGCGAAAGCCTACGTGTTAAACTGAAGTGACACAGTGGGAGCAAAGTTGGTGCATCTCAGCCAACCCGTGGCACCTGGGTCTGTCCCGTGACCTCCTGCCAGCTGGAATTAACGCGCGCGTGTGTTCGCGAGTAGTTACCGAGGCCGGCAGGGCGCACGAGGGTCACCCCGAGACCACCGTTGCTACCCTAGTGCTGATGTCAGGCCAAGTCGACCAAGGGGATGGCCGAGGCGCCGTTGAGATATTGGTCACCGATGTTGGCTGTGAGCGTGGCGGGCGGAGCGGTGGCGCAGCGGTGAACGCACTTGCACCGCCAGTCCGTGTTGGGATCTTTATCGTTGTTGTTACGCGAGCGCACACACAGAACGCGCACTCGGAGACGATCTGTTGCATTACCGTGGCGCCGTGTTGAGTTACACAATCATTGCGCCACTAATCCTTGACTTGGTCTCACGCACCCACGTGTCCCCCGTCTACACGTGTCTCCTCCGCGCCGCTGGGACAAGATTCACGGGCTCGGTCAGCAATTACCCTCGCGACAGCAGAGTCCATGCGTGGAGAGCAATGCCCAGCGAACCCAATTATCTTATCCGCGTGGTGGTGGTGCTGGTAGCGGCGCAGTGGTGACGCTCGCGAATGACAGCAAGAAGAGCCTGAGTTCGATTCCTGGCTCAGGCGCCTATCTGTGTAAATGTTTTGTGTTATCCCCCTGTTCGGCAGAGTGAGAGTGAGAGGAATTGAGTGTTGTATGCGAGGGTTAGTAGGAGTTTGTGTGTTCTCCCACTGTTCTGCCTGAGTTTCCTCCGGGTTCTCCGGTTTCCTCTTGGGCGGTGGTAGCGATACAACACTGGGCACTCTTTTACGGCTGAGCCAACCTAGGGGAGGCCTAAGACCGGTTCAGATATTCGTCACCAATGTTAGCCCTGAGTGGGAATCTAAATTGGGTCGTTGGGTTTGTGGCGCAGTGTGCATCCCTCACGCACGTAATAACACACACACAATAACACACACGTAATAACACATACAATAACATATACTAACTCAGACACCCCAAAGATCACAAGACCCAACCCGCTTTAAAATAATCGTCATCATCATTTGCCATGGTCTATCAACTGCCTTCCTAACCAAGCCGCCACCACCCATAACGATCCCGCGATCTAACGAGCCACCCGGCACCCGTACACGAACGGATTTAATTACCGCTCGGACGCGCTCCATTCGCAGAACGCCACTCCGTTATTAGTCTCGACCATGGCTGACGATGACGACGATTAAGAGCTCAAAGATCCCCCGTGTAGCCGTGCAGACTGTTGGGGCATGTGCTGTTTGCGAGCTCCTATGAATAGCGACCGGGCACACGAGAGAGTGGTTGTGGCCAGCACCACGGCCGGCCAACGGCTGACATTGTCTGCCAGAGCTTTACTAGAGAAGGAGTTAATCCACTTATAGGAATTTTAGAATTAGATTTTGTTTATTCTTGTTCTTACTCAGAAAGTCAAAGGTGAAATGTTAAATGCGTTTTCTCCTCGCTCAAATAAGCATGAGGCGCCGCTAAGCTGCTGTTTACCGCCTTGTGTCAGCTCTGGAAATTCAACATTCCTATGACAGGATCCATGAAACATAACCACAATTATCGTTTCGTTATACACTTGGTAGGGTTTCACATTTATTGATTACAACGTTGGCAGTGCTGTGTGTTGCTGGCAACTGGACGTGCTGTCCCTTTGGGCCTACTGTGTTCAGCAACTGTGTTGAATGTAAAATGCAATCCTTGTTGGTTACAGCTAAATTTTAAACCCAATATTTATTTTTCAGAAGTTTGATTCTGAGTCGCGGCTAGCAACAGTGGTATAAGTAATATCTGAACCAGTCCTGGGCTCATTCCCCCTCACCAACCATCATTGACCATTGTGGTGAAGTATGGTCACACAACCCTATGACAGGGCATGGCGAGGCCTTCATCGAGCAGTGGATCAAGCAACAAATGAGCAACACGTAAGTGACTTGTCAATCCACTGCTGGATGAAGGCCTCTACACTATGTTCGTCATGGGAGTTGTTTGACCATACTTAACCACAATGGTTAGTGGGGGTTGGTTACGCTGGGGGCGTCGAGGACCGGTTCGGGTATCACTCGCGAGTGACGTTGGCCGTGTCCAGGAATTGAACTTGGGTGGCCGGGATCGCAGTGCTCTCCACGCGCACTTTAGAGATGAGCACCAATGCCTCAATGCTGCTCAGTGGAGCAGAAACTCACTTTGACTCTTCGACTCTGAACTTGGCAAAACCGTTTCAGGCAACGGCCTTCTGGCAGGGCGGGGAGGAGCGCCACAAATGTTAATGTGTCACGCTGCGGCCGCGTTGCCTTGGGCTGGAATTCGCGATGTCCCCGGGTCTCCTCCCTCCCGCTCGGGGCTCGGAACAAGGGCCCTTGACCCACATTCCCTTAGCCGTGGGATTAAGTGCAGTGTAATTATATACACAGAGACGACACACATGAGTTTTATAATGAACAAAAATGAGCTTTTCTATGTTCCCAAGATCTGTGAAATACTGTGTGCGGCGCACGGCACTGTGCGTGATTAGAATCGGGAGCGATCCCGTCCCACACACTTAAAGGGACACCCCCCAGTGGCAGCTTTCCCTGTGCAGAGCAAGGCGACTCAGCACCGGGCGTGAGTCTGCCAGTCGGGGGCGATGAGCGCCGTGTGAGGTCCCAATCGAGTGAATGGAAGACACCGTGTTGGGAATTGTCTGTTCGAGTCCGGCGTTAACACCTCCGATTAGCACGGTCAGCTACGTATGGTGCGAAAGAAGTTCAAAATATATACATGCGCAGTGCTCGTTTCCAACAGTGGGAACTCCACGCTCCCAATGTAGCAGCCAGGGCCACGCATATACGTTAATGTTGGCTTAGAGCTACAAAAACCCACACCACGTGACTACCAATGGCCAAACATCAAAATGCTGAACCACTGCCTGAAAATGACTCAATTACGGTCACACACAACAACAGCAACATCTCCCCATACCGCTGAAATTTGGCAGGATCCTCTTGAAAATCAGTATTGAGCGTTTGTGAGGCTTTCCTGTTTAAACACGCGAAATTGTTTTATGATAACGTGTATGGTGGCCGTAATATGTGCTTGCGAACAGGACTTGCCCCACCAGTCTGTATGCCTGTAGGGGGATTTTTGCCTGTGTTGCCTTTCTCTGAAAACAGTTACTGAGCACAGACCAAAAGGCCCACCACAGCAAGAGGCCAGCAACAAACAGCATCATCGAAGTTGTAATAGCGAGGAATGTAACGCATGTCTTGATCTGAGCGAGGTTATTATGATTGCTTAGGGAAAGAGATGATGGAAGGGAATTTCAAAGACCCAAAATGCCAATCGCCCAGCAACAAACATAATATAATCAACGATGTAATAAATGGCTCAGTCCTGATTGAGTAACTTGTTGGAGTTTGTAAGTATGAGCACTGGGGAGGCAAAGACGGTCAGGCGTGATACTGGCCAGACAACCGCCTCGAAGATGGGACTTGCCGGCCCTGATAGGTGCTGCTCGCTCACAGCACCTGTGCCAACAGCATGGGTGGGCTACACGGGCAAGCTTTGTCTGTGTCTGTACGCACGCACTTTGGCGAGTCCACGTGCAGCTGATAGCGGCGTCAACAAAACCACACTCGCGGGGCTCACACCCAGAACTCACGTGAGCCCTACAGACACGGGGCCAGAAAAAACACACACATATACAATAATGGAAAAAATTATAAAACTGAAATATGCAACGTGACATGGACAGCACGTGCGTAATTGTCGGATTAAATGCGGGGGGTCTCACCCTACCCCCCGCCGAACCTCAGACGCCAGAGCGACAGAGAACTGGGTTACGCAAGTTATGAGATCACCTTTAATTTTGATTGCATTCGTTACGCGACAGCTCTGGCTGCTGCTGCGAGGCCTCTGCACGCACTAGGCGCCCGTAAATTGAACGTCCAGGCTGGTTCATACTGCTCGGATGAGCATTCAGGCATCGGCGCTCATTTCCTGTTTACAGCCCTGCGGAGCCAGTGGTGGAAATTCCACATTTCCATGGCGGGTGGCGAGTCTCTCCCCCATAGGACAACCGCAGTTGACATCTTTCTCGACAATGTTGTGCTCATTAGATCGGCCCCACAGGGAGGTGAGGATGGCTGATAATGGGCTGAGCCCCCCACCACACTCCATCCCGGAGTTGAACTCATGCATCCTTCTGATTACGAGCGAATGCTCACTGGCGCTGAGCCCGATGGCTTCTGGACAAGGGGTGAGGAATAGAAATCGCAGTTGCTGAATAGAGCAGACAGCACCTCGGGTCCAAGAGCACGATGAGAGAGTTGTAATCGGTAAGACTCAACACGCTTCTTGTATCGAGAAGGTTCGGGTCATGATGAGGGTCAAAGAGCAGATGCGAGGGTGGAAGTGCAGTGGTAACACTCGAACTTCCCACCAAGAAGGCTCTGGGTTCGATTCCCGACTCGGGCGCCTTTCTATGTAGAGTTTGTGTGTTCTCCCCCCTGTTCTGCATGGGTTTCCTCTGGTTCTCCAATTTCCTCTCATAGCTAATAACACACGTACAGTGCAACTGCTATTAACTAAACGTCGCAATGTAGAAACATTACCGGCAAATGACTCAATTGGGATCACACAGCAGCAGCACCAGCAGCAACATCCCTCTACTGGAACAAAAACACTTTGTAGGACCCTCCTGTACACACGCGTAATCACGAGAATAGAAAACAACACTCAGTCCCCCTGCATCTATGACTTCGCGGTGACCTCTGTGTTTGTCACGAAGCTGTGGTTTAGCACCACGACAGCCGGAAAATTAGGTCAATTTTTTACACCAAATTAATTATTCCTCCTAGGCGCAAGTCACGAGCTGCGTGGTCACATACTGAACACAATCCCCTTCTTTCATCGACACAATCATCAGCCAGGGTCAATCCACTGCTGAATGAAGGCCTCCCCAAGGCACTGCCACCGCTCTCGATCCCGCTTTGCAACAATCCCCCCAGCGTGTGCTCTGCACACAAGCTGATTCCACCACTCCATCTCCGAGGTGAAAGTCCTCTCGGAACACTTTCCGTTCCTTGGATGCTGGCGACTATAATCCTTGACCATCAGCCATCATCATCCCTTGTGGCCGCGAGGAATCCCACCCACTTCTGGCTCCATCCTTGGCCACGACCACCTTCCAGAATCCTCGAGCAGAATCTCGACCCTAACACGTGACCACCCCTAGCCCCAACTTGGGGCTCCTGTGAAGACTTAACCGGTCACGTGTCCTCTGGGGTCAACAAGAGTGCCGTGACCTATAGTAACCCCATCTCCATGACCGTCACTCCCACACCCTATCCTGTAGGGGCCGTCACTGCACGCCGAGCGTGGTGCCATCCAGCACTATCGATCAGCGCTCACCGAGTCCCTCTAGGGCCGGTACTGCACCCAGATCCAAGTGGTGTCCGCGATGTCAATACATCGCTCGCTGTGCCTGTCTAGGGCCGGCACCACACAGTGACATCCCGCGATGTCACTACATCACCCCCCCCCCCCCCCCCTTTTCGTAGCACTCAGCCGTCTGGGCTGTCAACTCCCCCTTTAACAGTGAACAAACAAGGTGAACAAGTGAGCAAAACCCCTATGTGTGCCTCAACAAATAAATATCCCAACCCACCTATACAATACATACACTTTCTACAAATGTACAGTAACGGACGGGTAAAGGGGTTGGAAGTACAGAACAACAAAGCAAGGAGAGATAGAAAAAGAAAAAAAAGAAAATGCATCTCCCACCCTCACTGTGTAACAACACCCGCAAGCACAATAAAGGCTAGGTTCAGCCAATAACCGATACTGCCTACTGAGTGCGACAACCAACTGATGGTGTGGGAGCGTGTGTGTATGGAGATCACGAAAACCAAAGAGTCTTTGATCGAGTCCTTGTAGCCGGGCCCCCAGGGGAGGTGGGCTTACTTTCCCTAGAGGTCCCGTCGAAACCGACTCCTCACGAAGAGCAGTTGGCCGGGTGGACGGGCACTCCTCTCCCGAATCCAGTGGAGATGGCGCAGGTGGCGGCTTGGGGGGCGTTAGACGCACAGCACCTGAGGACGGGATCACATGACTCCGCTGAGGACCAACCTCAGCGGGTACACACCTCAGCTCGCCATACACACCTGACACTCGGCTCCTGCGTAGTGGAGATGGAATTAATTCACACGGTGTGATGAAAGGCTTGAGGCGCGATAGATGTACAAACCAACTCCGCTGACCCAAACGAATATGAACACACTGGGGCCAAAGGACCCGAATCACATTAACTGGCCCCCTCCAGGATTTATACAATTTGGGCGACGTACCCACTGGCACCTGTGGACAATGCAGCCAGGCTTTGTCACCTGGAACCCACTCATGTGCGGAAGGACGGGAACCCCTCAGCTGCTCATTAGCCAATTCGCGCGAATTGGAATTTTCCCTGGAAGCCTCGCACGCTTCGGAAAGCCTCTGAAGGGTGAGGCGCATGGAGTCAGAATTTTTTTTTATTTAGCCTTGTTTGGCGCGACTCATAATTGGAAATCAATCGGGGGATCGTGTTCTCTTCCGTCCATTAAAAAAAATGGTGAGTAGCCGGTGGATGCATGAGGGGACATTCTATAGGCAGCCATGCAAGTCCCAGTCAAGTTGGGACTCGCTGACCTGATGGCTCAACATGGAGGTGACAATCCTGTGCAGCTGCTCCACCATTCCATCCGTCTGTGGGTGGTATGGTGACGTGCGTACTTTATTTGTTCCCAACAAATCACACACCTCACGCAGTAATTTCGAAGAAAAATGCTTGCCCTGATTGATTAGAAGACGCTCGGAGGCACCCTTATCCATCCCGTAACCATTGAGGAATGCCTCAGTGATCACCGTCGCCGACTGGTTTCGAAGCGGCCAGGACATCAGCCATCATGAAAAATACTCAAGTCTAACTAGCAAATACTTATTCCCATGAGGGGTAGTGGGAAATGGACCAAGGATATCCAGAGCAACCTCATGGATTGTAACGGTGGACAACATGGTTTAGACGGTGGTTTCCACCGCGCGCGCTGCACACGCCCTTTCAACAAATTTGCAACATCGTCTGCCATGCCAGGCCAGAAGAAGTCCAGCTTAAGTGTAGCCAACGTCTTATGCACACCCAGGTGCAACAGTCGCTCGTGCACCGCCCAAATGACTTGACCCCGCAGGGCAGTGGGCACAACAATGTTGTAATGGCGCAACCCTTCGTCTCAATGCATAAGCAAACCGCCTCTGAGAATGACAGAGGCAACACCCCGTCTATCCCCACCCCCATCAGCTTCCTTGACACGGCGTTGCAATTTAAGCAGAGAAGCGTCCTCAACCAGGAGGCACCCCCATTCTGAATGGTCCAACTCAATCACGGCGTCATGCACCACAGGACCCTCGGCTACCTCAGAGGTTCCATGGAACCTTGGCCGACGCTGCAAGTGGGGGGGGGGGGGAGGCGAGTCTTTGGTGGACTTCTTACAGCTCCCCGAGCCCGAATAACACGCACACCTGTCGCTCATTGGTATTGCGACAGGGCGTCCGTGTTCATGTGTCGGGTGCCTTTGCGATAAGAAACAGTAAAAGAATAGTCCTGGAGGACTTCAAACCAACGGGAAAGTTTGCCAGGTGGCTGTTCAATATGCAGTGCGTACTGTAGCGCTGCATGGTCAGAGCGCACCTCAAAGCGTCTGCCATACAGATAGGGGCGATACTGTTGCATGAAAAAAACAATAGCCAAAAGTTCCTGGCGTGTGACACAGCACCGTTGTTCGGCCGGAGACAGCTTCCATTTGCGACAACACTCTCGACGCCATTGACAACTTGAGACAGAACAGCTCCAAATCCGGTGTTACTAGCGTCTGTATCAAGGACAAATGGCAAGCAAAATTCGGGGTAGTGGAGGGGAGGGGCATTCACCAGGGCATCCTGGATTACAACAAATGCGGCTTCCTCCTCTTCCCCCCAATAGAATTCATGACCTTATGCCATCAAGGCGTGGAGAGGTTTGGCAATGGTAGCAGACCCGGCGACAAAACGGCGGTAATAGGACAAATCCTATGAAACTCCGCACCTCCTCCACCGACGTGGGGGTCGGCCAAGTACGAATACACGCGGTTTTGTCCGGGTCCGTCGCACTTCTGTGGTTTAAATTTTAGGTTGGCCACACGCATCTTAAGAAAGACAGCATTTAAGCGTTCGAGGTGTTCTTTAAACGTATGGCTGAAAACGATAACATCGTCAAGTTATATCAGGCAAGAGTGCCACTGGAGACCAACTAGAACCATCAATCGCTGGAATGTAGCCGACGCGGAGTGAAGACCCATCGGAAGCAGATTAAATTCGAATAAGCCTTGTGGTGTACGAAAGGCTGTTTTATGCTTCGAGGCTTCATTAAGTGGCAACTGCCAAAATCCGGATAGGAGGTCAAGAGTGGGAAAAGTAATGTGCTCCTGCTACAGCGTCCAGGGAATCGTCCATCCGAGGAAGAGGGTACGCGTCAGCAACAGATATCTTGTTAAGTTTATGGAAGTCAGCACAGAAGTGCAAACTACCATCCTGCTTTTTAACAAGAGCAATCAGGGCTCCCCATGGGCTGGTGAACGGCGAAATTATATCTGCAGATAACATTTCATCAACCGCCATCTGTACGTGTTCTTTTTCTGTAGGGCTCAGCCGGTAGGGATTCTGCTGGATGGGAGCGGTGTCGCCCGTATGTGGTGACTCAGAAGCATAGTGCGACCAATGTCAAATTTGCCCTTGCTAAATACATAAAAAAATTCATGCAAGAGTACCCTCCACTCCCCCCTCTGGAACTCGGAAAATTCTGCATTTTCCAAACAAAGCGTATCCATCCACCTCTCATCAGAATCCTTTTACAGCTGCAAATTTGAAGTGGCCCCCACACTGCCAACGATGCTTCCTTCGTGAAGCGTTGGAGACACACGAGCTAGCACGGTGCCCTCTTGAATGACCAACGTGTCTAACCCTGCGTTAAGGCCTGAAAAAAGGGTTCCTGATCATTGGATACCAACGTCTGGGCCCCTACTAACATCAACCCATGAATGGCTTTGTTTGAGGGACCCACGAGGATTCTTCCCGCAGTCGCCTCCTGGTCTAGCAGCTTCTGCAATCGTAAAGGAACCAACATTTGCTTGCCAAGGGGAATCTTTACGGTCTTATGTGCAAGTGCTTGCATGGTAGCGTTGGCACCCTTGATCAATCAAAATTTTGAGGGGCATCTTCCCCAAAAAGTCCACAGGTGAACTTGACGCAGCCTCGAATTTGGTGGGCTCCTTGCTCCGCTCCATCATCAAAATGGCGGCGGCATTGGTGGGTTGCGCCACGGAGGTTCCCTGTTGGTGGGAAATGGCAGCGGAATGTTCCGTCCCGCACAGCTCTGTTGCTCTCTCCTCCACTGCTGGCTCCTCTCGGTGGAGCTCCATGATGATAGATGCCACGGCTTGGAGGAGCTCTGCAAGGCGGGAATGTGCTGTATGGCGCTCCCTCCCCGACGGTGGTGAGCTGTTGCGTGGACGGTCGACGCGCTGCTCTGACGACAGTGCCTCACTTCCCTTCTCCGGGGTCGCCATCCCCGGGGCTGATTGAGGGATGAGTTCGTCGTCCTTCTGACGTCCTGGTACGTGGTCTGCTTTGCGTAAACATAACCTAAGACGGCTAGCCTACTAAAGAATGTTTGGCCACTTCCGACACCGGTTGTAGTGAGTTCAACTGAGTCGCAGACATGCTCTTTGGAGGCAACACATTTATTAGCACCAACACACGGGGTAACTGCTCCTTTACAGAATAACAACCTATGGTGGTGACCACCAGGCTAACCACACTAATTACACCGTAACTAGCTACAACGAACTGGAACTCAGCTTGGGTCCCGGTCCACGTATTGGAGACTCTGTAGGACGTATAATGTAGACGAAGGTTTCTTCAGGATGAACAACAGCGTCGGCCCTTCTGGGGGACCCGGCTTATATCCTCTGTGGCGTGGCTAGCTCCGCCCTTGGCCCCGACCATCATCCAGAATCCTCGAGCAGAATCTCGACCCTGACACGTGACCACCCCTAGCCCCAACTTGGGGCCCCTGTGTAAACTTAATCGGTCACGTGTCCTCTGGGGTCAACCACAGTACCGTGATCTATAGTAACCCCATCTCCATGACCGGCACTCCCACACCCTATCATGTAGGGGCCGGTACTGCACGCCGAGTGTGGTGCCATCCAGCGCTATTGATCAGCGTTTACCGAGCCTCTCTAGGGCCGGTACTGCACCCACATCCAAGTGGTGCCCACGATGTCAATACATCGCACGCTGTGCCTCTCTTGGGCCGGCACCATACAGTGACATCACGCGATGTGACTACACGTGTATGGTCATGATGTTCGCGCTATTCTCATAGCGCAGGGCTATCTGGCAGGCGCAATGTTTCACAGACGGGTATAGTCTGCCAGTCGGGGCCGATGCTGCTGATGCTGCGGCTGCTGTGGGTGATTCCAATCGCGAAGCCGGCACACACTGGCCACCTACTGATGCCACTGGATCTTTAATGTGCACTGTGAGAGCAGACGACGTGCGGTGATTTTAAGGTTCATGCACACAAGGCAGCATTGACTGGAGCGGCCTGTCGGATATAAAACCGCGAACCTCTGCAACGCTGCGCAACATCCGCCCTTTCTGGACAACCGCGTGCTTCTGTTGAAGTGCGGGAGCACCACAATCAGGTCACGCATCTGCCACTGCGTCTATAAATTACATTTTCCATTCCGATGCGCCGCTTAGTGATGGAATCGTTGTCTCGTCGTGCCAAGAAACTGCCTCGGAATGAAGTTGTGACTGGGTGATTGATTGCCGCATTAGTGCCCAAGTAAGGCTATTTATTTTGACGTGACCCGCAAAGTCACGGTCTCGACACGGCACACATTGGAGCCAGATTCTGTCATCTCGATTAAGCGCGCTCGAAATGTTACAATAAAAATAGCCCGATCCCCTAACACTTATAATAAATAATGAGGATAAATGTGTGTCCACAATAACCCTTTAACCGGGTCTCGGGACACCCTTGTCCTGCTCGCTATGTTTGGCCAACTCATTACTGGGGTGAACGCGCGTGTAGGAGGGTGCCGGAGAGCCGGGAAACCCGCGCACCTGCACGGGATGACGTCTAAAGTTCAAACGGAGGCCAGCAGCGAATCTCACCTGGGCGCCTCACAATAACAAGCACCTGGGTTCCATTCCCGACTCGGGCGCCTTTCTGAGTGGAGTTTGTACGATCTCCATCTCTCTCGCACCGTACGTAGCCAACCGTGCTAATTGGTGTGTTCTGGGTGAGAGTGTGGAGTTTGTATTATCTCCCCCTGTTCTACTACAAAGTGTGTGGGTGGGTGACAGTGAGTG
>CM025608.2:475995-488092 GCA_014621495.2 Entosphenus tridentatus | reverse complement strand
GGTACAAAATCATGTTTGCAATAACCACAACACAAGCAGTCATTTTGACTGCTTGTGTTGTGGTTATTGCAAACATGATGCCTTGTATAAAGGCTTCAGTTTTGTACCAGTTTAAAGGGTAAAAACCTACTCCTATATTTTGCCACTGGTAAAGGATGTCTCAGTGTAAACAACTGCTACTCTTCTCGAATGACGTTACGGGATCTTGAACGTGCACTGAGTGAAGTGGGCGATTCATACGCGCCACGGTACAGTCTCGATCATCTAACCTCTGCATCAAAAGGCGCATGCTCGACTCAACAGCCTCGATGCCACGTGAGTGTGGAGTTTGTATGAATCACAAACAATAGATGGCTACGGGATGTCGGGAATCGAACTCCGGTCGCCAGGTTCGTGACAACAGCGTGCGAACCACGACAGTTCCGGTCCTGAAAGTACAGACAAAGAACAAAGATTCCCCCATATAGCTTCAACATAATGTTGGAGCAAGTGCTGTTAGCGAGCACCTATGAAGGCCGGAACGGCACACGAGGGGGTGGGCGACCAGCACCACGCCCGACCACCTTTGTCTCCTCAGCGGCGACGTTTATACCCCGCACCAGGTACTCATTTGAGGCTGAGTCTACCTAGGGGAGCCCCATTACCGGTTCAGATAATCGTCACTGTTGTTGGCCGTGAGCGGGAATCGAACTCTGGGCGCCGGGTTAGACCAGTGCGTTAACCACTATGCCACTACTCCCCACAGTACAAACACACCTCTACACACACACAGCGTCTCACTGCAGCACGGCACCGCTTAACAGCGAGCGTTGAGCGCAAGGACGACACGAGGCACCGAATGCTCGCACGTGCGTCGCGACATTGGGAACGGGGCAACGTCGATGACAATGCGAGCCGCGAGTGAGCACGCAGAGGCGGCGGGCACTGCCAGCTCGGCGAGACAGGGCACTCCAATCCACTAATCTGCTGCCCATTTAGTCAAGAGATTAAACCCACGTAGATGATGCTGCTGCACACCCAGGCTCGGTCAGACGAGTGTGGAGAGCGGTGGCGCAGTGGTTAGCACTATGCCGTGCTACGAACCCGGCAGAGACCCGAGTTCGATTCCCGCTCACGACTCAACTCTAAACCGGTCCTGGGCCTCCCCCGGGTCGACTCAGTCTTGCCAGTATTCATAGATGCCACTCACTAAAAACACTTGCCCCGACAAGTCTGTGAAGGCTATATAGGGGCTCTTTGCCTTAATATTTGTTTTAACGTGGATGATTGCGTGCACCGCCACGGGATCTTGAACGCTCACTGTGAATGAAGATGACGGTCTGTAGCGCGTTTGGTTTATGCGCTACCGCAGTATTAACCAGGGCGGCCGTTGGGTGCCAACTGCGCAACTCTGCAATGAGCGGCGGGCGCGCTCCCTGGTCGACTCGATTATCCCGCACGTACCATGGGTGAGTTTGTCCGAATTGTAAAACGTTGACCAATAGTCATTGATATTTGTTAGGAGCACGCACATATACAGACACATACAGACACACACCAAAGACAAGACCCCCCGTGTAGTCTTTAACTGGCTGTTGGGATGCGTGCTGTTAGCGAGCGCCTATTAAGGCCGGCACGGCGCGGCACCTTTGAGGGGGTGAAATTGACATCGCACGGCGTGACACCGATTGTGGTTGCCAAGCCTCACAGATCACTCATTCACCCACTCACTCATTCATCAATTAATTCGCTTCTGTTCTGCCAGAAGAGTAAGTCACATTCGCGAAACAAAACTCGAAGTTTGAATCTCCAGGGCTGCAGGGAATTGGACTGGGCTGAGACCATTAATCGCTACACACGAGAACCCGGTTTGATGCCAGTCAATAGGTCTCTATTTGAGTCCAAAGGTCTCTGTGTGAGTCACTGGTGACCCTTATGCACGAAAAGATGTCCGGAGTTGGCCAAACATCCCAATGGAGGACCACGGAGCTTGGACGATTGTTGCACCGATTATGGCTGTCTTCCCGCCCGTCTTTCTTTTCTTGAGACTCTCAGAAAATGACTGCGATGTGCGTGCCAGATTCCACAGCAAGGAGGAGATGCGCGAATTAGCAGCAGACGCTGCTGCGTGTCAGTTATAGCCACTTTGCTATCGCCATCAGGATCACTGCGGTTGGATGGCTGAACCCCGGATTTGAATCTAGGATCTCAGCCGTATCCGCTCAGCGTGCAGGATGCGGTCTGAGCCTCATTTAGCCCTCGCTGAGCCTCTTGGCTACGTTGGACTTGGAACGGAGTTTAGTCGGGAGCTGACAAAGGATTTGCTGTGAGGTGATGGTGTCACTGACTCGTGCTATTAATGGTTGTGTCAGTGACTGTCTTGAGAAATGTCGTGCTCCATCAAACGAGCATTGAGGTATTGGCGCTCATCTCCTGTTTATAGCCCTGCAGAGTCGGTGGTGAAAATGCCACAGTGCTATGATGAGGATTAATATCTCTAAAAAACAACCACATCTAACTTTCCACAAAATGGTGCTCATCTTACCGACGCCAGACGGATGATAGGCTAAGTCAACCACCAACCAGGATTTGAACTTGCAACCTTGAGACTGCGAGACGGTCGCTCTATCGCTGAGCCACATGATAAGAGTGCAATGCACGTCTTGAATTGAGTGAGGTTATTATTGTTGTAAGGGTTTGGAGGGAGATAAACGATGATTATGACGATGATGGTGGGAGTGGGAATTCCAGAGTGGAGCAGCGCGAGGGAAGATGCAGAAAGATAAGTGAGGTGACCTGCAGTGTGGTGGTGGGTGAGTGGGTGGGTGGGTGAGTGAGTGGGTGGGTGAGTGAGTGGGTGGGTGAATAGGTGGCTGAATGGGTGGGTGAATGGGTGGGTGAGTTGGTGGATGGGTGTGTAATGTGGTAGTTGAACTCCGTGTTGTAGATGAGATTAAACAGCCAGTGTCTGGTAGAACCAAGTCCTCAAAACGTGTGGAGGTTACAATAGGCCTTCAGCCAGCAGTGGTTTGACCGTGCTAATTATTAGGTCTACAATGAAACTATATTAATAACACAAATATTAGCAAAGAAAATCCACATTTAACATTTGGGTCGGTCGTGAGGGTGTGTATGAATGTTGTGGATGTTGCTAGGGCTCGGGTTAAAGTTATGGTCAGAATATGGATGAGGGTCGGCCTCGGAATAGGTCGACGGTTGTTAGGGTTATGCCTCAAGTTGGGGTAATGGCTTTGGCTAGGGTTCGTGCTAGGGTTAGTGCTAGGGTTAGTGCTAGGGTTAGTGCTAGGGTTAGTGTTTGGGTTCGTGCGAGGGTTCGTGCGAGGGTTCGTGCGAGGGTTCGTGCGAGGGTTCGTACGAGGGTTCGTGCTAGGGCTAGTGTGAGGCTTTCTATTGAAGCTACAGCTGTGGTTAGGGCTAGGGATGGCTTTATAGCTAGGGCTAGGGCAAGAGTTTGAGATAGAGTGAGGGCTAGGGTCAGAGCTGTGGCTGGGGTGAGGGTGTGGGTCATGGTGGTGGCGGTGGTGGCGATGATGCTTACACACTGGCATGCAGACACGAGACGCCAGCCGAGCCATTTGCGCTGGTGTTACAACACAGCCCGTTACAGCGATCTACAAATTATAATCACACTATACACACAACTATACACGCAACTACACACACACACAACTATACACACAACTATATATACACGCACACACACAACTATCTACACAACTATACACTCAACTAAACACGCAACTATACACAATTATACATACAACTATACACACAACTATACACAACAATAACCGCCATTCGCCACTAAGTGACGGTGACGTCACCACGACCCTTGTGCCAGGCTATGTGCACATTGAGGCCACGTGAAGTGTCGAATGCCCGCAGGGTCAACTGACCGAGATGACTGGCTGATGCACCAACTGTGCCCTCTACTGTGCCAACTTGCTGTGCTTTAGCCACCCAGCCCTCCGCTCGTTGTTGTGAGCGTCGCTCCTCCACCCTCCATTGTTGTTGGAGGGCGACTGCCTCCAACTGCCCAGTAGCGTCCTTTACGAACCTCCTCCACAGAGGCCGATTTTGACACCGCTGGTACCAGTCATCGACAAGTCCACTCAGCTCCACATCCTCCTGTACCACATCACTCCATCTCTTCTCTAGCCCGTGCCGCACCCACTTAGCCCCCTCAATCCGGCTGAACAAAAAGCTGTTTAGGCATGCGGGCTACATGACCCAGCCAACGCTGCCTTGCCTGCCGGAGGAGCTCACCGATGGGACTTTGTCCATATCTTTCAATGATATGTGAGCTCCTCACACAATCCAGCCTGGTTAAACCCAGGATGGATCGTAGGCAGCCCATGCCTAAATGTTTCTAACTGGCGAAAATGTTGCATTAAGGGGTTCCACGTTTCGCAAGTGAAGAGAAGGGAGGGAATGATTTTGGCCGAGAAGACCTAAGGCTTCAAGCAGAGCGACCAACCAGGTAGCTTCCACACAGCGTTACGCAACCGATGAAAAGATAATGCTGCTCGACTGGGCAGTCATGAGCACACTGCCCAGGTATGGGAAACTCTCCACTCTCTCCACAAATGTCCTATCACCAATTGGGAATTGTGGGGGTGGAGTGTCCGATGGTACAAAACACCCAGGCAGGTACTTAATTTTGGTGGGGCTAATGGTAAGGCCCCACCTCTTAGTGGCAAGCTCCAGGTATCAGCAGAAGCGCCTCCCACTCCTCCTCTGAGTGAGCAGCAATTCTAGATTTGAAGCTTTCGTGACTGCAAGGATTCATATTCTTAGGTTTTTTCGGTAAAGTCACGTAGGTAAAAAATTAAAATTAATAAAAGTAAAATAAAAATAAAATAAAAATCACGACGTTTCGGAGGCAACACAAGCTTCCGTCTTCAGGTGGAACAGTCACAGCACGATAGCTGAATATGAGCAGCAATTACCAGATCATCAGCATACATAACATGGTTGAGCAATAGGGAGCCATCCCTTGACCACACCTGGGCATCGATCAGCCTCCCATTGTATCTGTACCAGATGGAAAGTCCTCCGGTACAGCTATTGAAGGCTTCACAAACGACGTGGTCGAAATAGATGTTAAATAATGTGGGAGACAGAGGACATCCCTGTCGCACCCCAAGGTGTTCAGGGAATGGCTCCGACTCCTGGCCACGTAGTTTTACCCAGGCCCGCTAACCATCATGAAGGTCCTTAAATGATCGTGAGCAGAGGGTCAGGGACTCCGAAATCACGAAGAACAACCCAGAGCCCAGGCCTACTCATGGTATCATAGGCCTTGACCAGGTCAATAAAGCAGAGATGTAGGTCTTGTTCGAATTTCCTACACCTCTGTTGTAGCAGAGGGAGAGACAATATGGCATCTGTGCAGGACTCTTCTCAACATTCCGAGCAAGGCGATATTGAATAATCCTTGCCAGGACCTTTCCCAGCACACTGAGGAGTGAGATGCCCCTGTAGTTGTTACAGTCTGTGTGGTACCCCTTCTTAAAGAGGGGGACAACCAGGGCATCTGTCCAATCCTGCGGAACCCATCTAGTGGTCCAGACTGTTGTTATGATGTCATGTAGGGCAGTCTGTGCACAAACGACACCCTCCCTCAACATTTTGCTTGGGAGATCATCTCTGCCTTTCCTGATCTCAGACTCAGGATCACCTTCAGTACTTCCTTAACAGATGGCACCTCAGCCAGCAACTCACAGGGGGTGACTTGAGACACCGCAGCACCAGCAGGGTCATCCTCATTTTCTCCCACGTTGTTTTCCAGGCTGAGAGATTTCCCCTTGCTAAACACATCGGATAATTCACGCAAAAGTGCCCTCAACTCCCTCCTCTGGGACTCGGACAATTCAGAATTCTCAGAACAAAGCGTATCCATCCACTTTTCATTGGAAACCTGTTGCAGCTTCATATTCGACGCGACCCCCACAGCGCCAAAGATGTTTCCCTCGCGAAGCGCGGGCGATGCGTGGGCTAGCATGGTGCCCTCCTGAATGACAGACATGTCCAACCCTGCATTCAGGACCTGAATGAACGGTTCCTGGTCATTAGATACCAGAGTCTGGGCCCCCACCAATGTCAACCCACGAATGGCTTTGTTTGAGGGTCCTAGGAGGATTCCTCCCGCAGTCGATCCTGGTCAAGCAGCTTCCGCAATCGTAAAGGAAGCAACATTTGCGCGATGGGGGGAATCTTTACGGTCCTACTCGCAAGCGCATGTACAGTAGCGTTGGCTACTGTACAAGCGCTGTCGCATGGCAAAAAGGCCATGCGACAGCCCGATGGTAACTCGAGGAAACCTTGATAAATACAAATTTTCAGGGGCATCTTTCCCAGAAGGTTAGTCCCGAGCAAGTAAAGCACAGCAAGAGACGTTGATACAAGAACTGGTCCCGTCAATTTGATATCTTCAATACACCTCTGCTGTTATTTTCCCAATGATGCCCAATGAGCTGCCATTTGCAGCAAAGCACGTAACCCTGACGGGACATAGGCTACGACATTTAGGGGGCAGAATGTGAAAAATCAACTCGGAAATGATAGTCGCGGACGCACCAGTATCGACGAGCATTCTGATTTCAACCCCCTCTATCATTCCGATAACAGCGGATGAACCTACGGCCACGGCAACCACCCTATGGGCCAACTTCGACCACTGACCCGGTCAGAGCGGCATGTCAGCCCGAGCAAAATCCGAACCCTCACACGACACAGGACGGGAATGAAAACCATCTGAACGCGATGAGTGAGGTCGATTCAGGGGCCGAGTGTGTGGTGTGTCGCGACTCGCCTTCAGATATAGTGGAGTGGAGGACGGTCAGGCGGATGACGGCGGTGGTCCGGGGAGGCATTGTCACGGCACGTGGCAACCCGACGAGACGTGTCCCGGCAGGCTGCAGTTGTAGCACATGACGAGCCCACTCCCAGGATGAGGAGAGGTCTTTCGCTGTCGAAGTTGTTCATCCCGTCACACCATGCTGTCCCCCCGCCAGCCTCCGCTTTGGGCTGAAGCGCAAGCTCGGACAGGCTCCACATCTTCGGGTGTATCACGCGTCTCACGAGGCGCGGTCGTTGCAAAAGCAGGTGCGCCTGGATACATCTTGAAAACTTGAGAGAAGACAAATCGTCTTCGTCGACGGCCGACAGAACGATGTTGAAGTCCTTCACCAGCATCAGCAATTTTTCAAGGACCAGGGAGTCGACTCCGTCGTGGTCCATTTTCGGGAAGGCAGCCTTTGCTAGCGCCAATAGTGTGCTGTGGAAGGCGAGGGGCATCTCAGCCTCCCCCCTCCTCCACGCAGCGAACTTATGGCGAATATTTGATGGCGGTTCGTAGATTGCCGCCATCTGAGCAAAGGCTTTTTGGAGCATGGCTCTTTCCTATGGCGGGATGGTGCAAAACACCGCCAAGGCACTGTCGTTAAGCACAGCGGGCAGCGTTCTCAGCGCCTCCGCCTCAGTCCATCCCGCTAGGTCACAGTTCGTCTGGAATCGGCGCTTGAAGGCCACCCAGTCGCATCCCACAGAAGAAAATTATTCAACAAAAGGTAGACGTCGCCTGAGGGATGGAATCTCAACAGGCGAACTCAGCGCAGTCTCAGACTTGGCGGGCTCTCCGCCCTGCTCCATAAACAAAATGGTGGCCGCATGTGCGGGCTGCACCATGGAGCTTTCTCGCTGGCGGGACACAGCGACGGGATGCTCGACCACACGCAGCTCTGGTGCTCTCTCCTCCACCGCTGGCTCTTCGCGGTCAAGCTCACCGACCATCGCAGCCACTGCGTCGAGGAGTTCCACGAGGCGGGCGCGGAATGTGCGGCGCTCTTTCCCCGATGACGGTGAGCTGTTGCTAAGATGGTCGTCGCGATGTTCCGCCGGCAGAGCCTCACTCCCTTTCTCCGAGGTCGCCATCCCCGGGGCTGTCTGAGGAATAACGCCTTCGTCGTCCTTGTCATCCAACAACGTCCTGGTATATAGTCTGCGTTGCGTAAGCATAACTTAACTCTTCCTATCTTACTGACAAAATAACGTTTGGCCACTTCCGACACCAGTTGTAATGGGTTCAACAGAGTCACAGATGTAGACTTGGAGGCAACACATTTATTCAGTTCCAACACACGGGGTAATTTTCCCCTTAACAGAATAATAACCTATGGTAGTGACCACTAGGCTAACTACACTTCACTAGTTACAACGTAACTGCTACTACGGACCGGGACCAATGGCTTCGGCCCGGGGCCACGTGTTGTGGAGTGGCCGGCTCCACCCTTGACCACATCCACCTTCCAGAATCCTCGGGAAGGATCTGGGTCCCAATCACGTAACCACCCCCAGCCCTCTCCTGGGGCCCCTTTGTAGACTTAAATGGTCACGTGCCCTCCCGGGTCAACCAGAGTGCCATGGTCTTGAATAACCTCATCCTTCGGCCGGCACCAATACACCCTGTCCTGTAGGGTCGGCACTGCAGGCAAAGCGTGGTGCCATCTAGCACTATCATTCAGCGCTCGCCGGGCCCCTCCAGGGCCGGTACTACACCCACACCCCTGTGGTATCCGCGATGTCGCTACACCGCGCGCCGTGCTCTCTAGGGCCGGTACTGCTCCCAGCATGCTGACATCCAGCCATGTCACTACAAATGTATACACGCAACTATACACACATATAGACACAAATATCCCCCGAATTGCTTTTAACAGACTGTTGGGGCAAGCACTGTTAGAAGACTGGCACAGCATACGAGGGGGCGATGTAGCCAGAACGCCCGGCCGTCTTTGTCTCCCCCTTACAGTAGCGCAGTTGTTGGCACACTGCTCTATAAACCAAGCGACCTGAGCTCAGTTCCCGACCACGACCAGCATCAGTGGCGAGTGACATCCGCAAGGGTTCTGGGCCTCCCCTAGGTCAACGCAGCCTGACACGACAACCTCGTGAAGTGTGGAAAGACATCAGCACGAGGGAGACAAAGGAAGCCGAGCGTAGTTCTGGCCACACCAACCTTTCGGCCACTTTGGTAGCTTTAACAGGTGCTCGCTAACAGCACTTGCCCCAACAGTCTGTAAAAGGTTACATGGGGATCTTTGTTTTTGTCTTGTGCTTGCTTGTGTGGGTGTTTAAGTATGTTTGTTCCAGGGTGCGTATGTGCGTGGGTATGTGTATGGATGAGTGTGCATGTGAGTGTTTATGCGTGTATGTGGGTGGGTGTACGTATGTATGTATTCTGTGAGTGCGCAGGTGCGTGCGGGGAGTGGTGGTTGTAGCGGTTTACGCGTTGCGCTACGAACTCGACGACCTGAGTTCAATTCCTGCTCACGACCACAATAACAGTGGTCAATATTTGATCCGGTCCTGGGCATCTCCTGGGTCGATTCAGTTCAAAATGAGTACCTGTGCGATGTTTAAAACATCGCTATTTGGCAGATAAAGGCGACCGAGCGTGGTACTGGCCACACACCCCCTCGTGTGTCGTAGTGGCCTTCATAGATGCTCGTTAGCAGCGATTTCCTCAACAGTCTCTGAAGGCTAAATGCGGGATCTTTGTCTTTGTGTGTATGAACAGATGCATCACATGCAATGCAAAGAGGGTTGACTCAGCCCATAACCCCACAGCAGTTGATAAACGTGTACCACTTCGTAAACAGGGCTGCCCCTGCCATAGCAATTTGGAATTTCCACCACTGGCTCTGCAGGACTAATTATTCTGACATTTGAATGATGAAGCGGCAGCCAAAGAATGGAACGCATCTTAGCAGTACGTCCACCGAGGAGATGGAGCAATTAAAAAAACGTGTGGAGGTTCTGGGTGGATTGTTACATCATATGATCGTTTCAGATGGTGACGGGTTGCGGAGGGAGCCCTCAACCAGCAGTAGATGGATCATGGCTTATGATATCACATCAGTAATGCTTTATTCACCCCCACAGCAGGATTGCTCCACAAGCAACAATGTCCAGGGTTTGATAATCACGCCACGATTATGTCCCTAATGGGGGTTTTGTCCGCGGCTCTAATATGGCCTCATCCCCGCCATAGATGAGCAGCTTTACCTCAATGCTCATGTAATCAGTAAATCACTTTAACTTTGAGCTTGCTAGTTCTTACTAATCCCTGCTAATACAAAGACATTGACCAAACAGCGCCGTGAAGCTGGAGCCTCTTGACAATGAGCCCTGAGATTCAGGGTGCGTCTGTGTGTACAACTTCACAGTGCGCGCTGTGCGTGGGGAGTTCACAGCGGGAAATCGCCGCTTCTTTACGCAATATTCCAGGACACGAACCCACAGATTAACTCACTCGCTGCTGTGCGGTGGAGCACCACCGGCAGGGCATAGCCAGACACATCAACACAATGTGACACGCAGTAACACACACAAGACAAATATCCCCCCGATAACCTTAACGGACTGTTATGGCAAGTGGTGTTAGCGAGCACCTACGAAGGTCCGCACGGCACACGAGGGGGTGGGAGGCCAACACCACGCCCGGCCGCCTTTGTCTCGCTCCACGTACTTATTTAAGGCTGAGTCGACCTAGGGGAGGCCCAGAATTGGTTCAGATAATCGTCACTGGTGTTGGTGGCCGTGAGCGGTAATCAAACTCGAGACGCTGGCTTCATAGCGCAGCGCACTCACAATAACGACATGCTTGTGATGTCACCACAGCGCTTGTGCCAGGCTAGGTGCATCTTGTGACCACCTGAGGTGTCGAAGGCTTCCTTACAGGAGGTCACGGGACAGACTCAGAGGTGCCATGGGTTGACTGATTTGAGATAATTTCCTCTCACGACCAAAAACAGTGGCCAATATCTGAACCCGGTCCCCGGCCTCCTGAAAATGGGTACTAGGGAGACAAAGGCGGCCGAGCGTGGTGTTAACCACACCACGTCACCTTCGCGCCGTGCTTGCCCCTGCCGTCCAGGGCGATTTGTTGTCGGTCCGTATCTAAATGTATGTGCATGTGTACAGACACAAGCGTATCCCAGTATCGGACTAAGCCGCCTCATCTGAGCTTTGCCCGGCCACTCGTCTCGTCCCCTCTCTCCATGTCCTCACCCGGCCCCGCGCATCGCTTGCTGCACGCGACGCCAGCCGTGCACTCGCTCACCCCCCCCCAGCCCCCCCACTCCCTCCTCCTGTGTGGGGGCGGGGCTCGGGACTCTATAAAAGGGCCGGAGCGCCACCACAAGCCCAGCCATAAGGAGAGTAGCAAGGGGACATTTCTGGTCCTGTACCCCGACTGCCGCCCAGAGTAGGGTCGGTGGTCATTCGAGTACCTGGCAGCGTAGTTAGTACGCTGCGTACCGAGCTGGTCAGGTTGGTTCTCAGTACCAGCCAGGGGAGTTAGTCCAGGGCGGGGTCGATGATATATCGAGTGCCTGCCGGGGTAGTTGGAACTTCGAGTATCTGACCTGGCTGGCCACCCGATACGTTGTGTGCGGGCGAGTGTGCTTAAAGGCAGGTGAGAGCTTCTTGCAGACACCTCGTGCATTGCACGTGTGGCTGTGTGCATACACTTGCGTTCAGTCAAAGCATAACGCTTACATAATAAACACACAGTTACACACACACAGTTACACACACACACAGTTACACACACACCACGTGCGCACGCTTACATTATGACATTGTTGTACCGTCACACTCACGCACTATAGTCACACACACACACACGTATAGGAATATATATACCTACATACACAAACACGCATACATAGGTATACACGAACGTACACAGTACTCAACAACATCAGCCGGAATTTGCCACTAAGTGGTGGTGACGTCACCACAACGCCTGTGCCAGGCTAGGTGCACCTTAAGGGGAAGTGAAGTGTGGAAGGCTCGCTGGCAGGAGATCACACAAACACATGCGCACTCACAATAGCATGCGATATACAGTGATATGTGTACATACACAAAGACACACACACCGCTTACATAGACACACGCTTACACAGACACAGATACACACACGCTTACGCATACATAATACACACAAACACAGACGCTTACACACACACACAGATACAGACGCTTACGCATACATAATACACACACGCTTACGTATACATAATACACA
>CM025608.2:449313-461921 GCA_014621495.2 Entosphenus tridentatus | reverse complement strand
GAGGGGGGGCAGAGAGAGGGGTAGAGAGAAAGAGAAGGGGTAAGGAGAGCAGAGCGAGAACTCTCTTGTTAAATCTTTCATTTAAAGGGGGGGGATTACATAAAGCAAAGCATAAAAAAACGAAATGATGAACGAAGCAAAGTGCCGACTACACCGAGCATCGTCTTGCTTCCTCTGATCGTAAAAATAAAAAGGAGAGGAAGACAGAGGGAGATGGAGGGAAGAGGGAGAGACAGGGAGGAAGGGAGATGGACGAAAGAGGAGAGAGGGAGAGACAGGGAGGAGGGAGTGTAATGAGACCCGGGTCAGGGCGCGTGGCGGGCGAACCGCGCGCATTGTCCCACGCCGTGTTTGCTCCGCGGCTTCGGGTTCTGACATAAAACACGTGGAGCAATCATCACGGAGTGCCAAGACACACGACGGCAGGCACAGCCCACCCAGCCTTCATCTCCCTCCACCTCCTTCTATCCCTATCTCTCTGCCCATCTCTCTCGCTCCGTCCTCGCTCAAATTGGGCATCCTCGGTGAGATTTGTCCAGGTGCTGGGCTGCCACAGAGTCCAGAGAGCTGTATGGCTCATCGTGTCATTAGGGATCATCGGATGCATGTGTTTACAGCTGTGTAGATGCCAAGAACGGCTTTCTGCGTTTAGTTTGTTGTCCTCCCGTGCCTCCGATTAGCACGGTTGGCTACGCACGGTGCAAAAGAAGTTCACCATACGTAAAGAGCAGTGTTGGGTTTCGTGGGTGGCCAACACCGTGTGCACACTCACACAAACACTCGACATTCACGTAGAGAACTCGTAAAGACACGCAGATATACACAAAGGTCTCCCTATATCCTCGAAGAGAAGTACACAACCTCACTACCTGACGCTCACATACACACACACACGCAGCTTTGTGGCGTGGCGCTGCGCGTGTGTGTGTGGGGGGCGAGCGGTGGCGCGGTGGTTAGCGCACTGCGCTACCACCCCGACGACCCGAGTTCGATCCCCGCTCACGATCAACATCAGTGACGAACGCAACAGGTGCTGTTGCGGTGTCTGAACAACAACAAAGCATTGGGGATACAAAAGGCAGCCGGGCATAGTTCTCGCAATACCGTCCCGGTCTTCATAGTTGCTGCACGCTCACAGCACTCGCCCCATCAGCCAGGCGGGGGTTTGTGGATCACACAGACGCCGTCAATATCCCATCCCTCCTGGCTCGCCAGGAGAAGGCAGTACAGCAAGTAGACCAACCCATCATCTGTACAGGGATTGTGTGTTCACCTCCTCGAGAAAGGCATGGGGTTTTCTCCGGGTGCTCCAGCTTTCTCCTTTCATGTGTAAATAAACAGGACTTATCATCATTAATTGGATAAAAACATCTACAATAATATTGGTCGCAAAAACACGCAGGCTTTCGCGACCAATATTATCCATAGTACAGGTTTTTTTAGGTTAGATTGCGTAAATATGTGCTCATTCGTTAACCGTGTTAGAGATGGAATGGTGCCCTTCATCCCGCTGATGAATTCGATGGCAGGATGGGGTAAACAACTTACGAATGGGAACACAAGGTGGGGAAAAAAGCATCATTGGTGTCATCAGAAATATAATATTTATACTGCTGCTGATGGTGATTATCCTAATTTGATTCATGGCAATAAAAATTTCTGCTGCTACAAATAATTTTTTAATATTATACTTTTGCTGCTGCTGATTCAGATGCAGAAAATCCCAGCGCGATTCGCCTTCTTCACGAAACGTGAAGACAGCGAGACTCCACCGACTGAATCACACAGCACAGGCATCGTGCCCTGCTAAGTCAGCGGCAGTCGAATCATCACCGCCGCCACCATCACCAAAACAACAACAACACTCATCAGAACCAACAGCAAAGATTATAATCGTCGGCGAAATAACGCGAGGAACTTTAAAGCCGTCCCTAAAACTCCCTGTGGCAGGGGTCGCGTTTTTCCAAATGCCTTCAATTCGGGCGCCCCACCACCAGCCCCCACCCACCTGTGGTCGGAATTCATTGCCCACCTCCCTCCCATCCCGCTGTGCTCGCCACGCACACGCAGCGCGCTAAACAATCGCGCCCCGCAGCCAGGGAGGTCATTCGTTTCCGCAGAGTCGGTTCAGCGCGAGCAAAACTGCGGACCGGTTTCGCCATTCAGCGTCTCGTCGGCAGGGTTCAGGCTCGCTCGAGCCCGATGCTGCCGAAGCGCTCACTGTCTCGAGGGCAAGGGCCCTTCGCGCTCTCCCCGGTGTCGGTTCTGTGAATGACCGCGGCGTTTCTGCTCCATGCGTGACAGCGAGCAGCGCCTCTTCGTTCTGTTGGCGTGGAGCGGTGTGGACCCGGGCTCTTGATGCCTTGCAGCAACAAGAGCCTGGGCTCGATGTCCCATTCGGGCGCCTTTGTGTGTGGCGTTTGTTTTCTCTCCCCCTGTCCTGCATGGGTTTCCTCCGCCTTCTCCGGTTTCCCCCAATTGCAGAAAAAACCCATTAACTCTAACTGGTATTGGCCACACATCCCAAGGATGAATGATTACCTGCAAAGCTCTCAATTAGGATCACACACAGCAGCAGCAACATCGCCCCCTCCTGCGGAAACTTGGCAGGACCCTCCAGAAAAACGAGTCTTGAGTGAGACTTTCCTGGGCAAACGAGTCTACATGAGTATATGTACTGTATATGAATATATTACCGCCACATATATTTGGAACAGGTGAAGTCATCGGCACTCTTACTGACCGATGATGCTTGCTGTGGCACAGCCAAGCACGCTGTCACTTTGCCAGCTGTTTTACATGCCTGCTATGTAACAACATGTCGGCTCATTATCATACCTTGTATGTTGCATACATGAGTCACAAATGCAGGGGTGGTTTCTTCATTAGGGCGATTGGGCGACGCACCACCAAAGTGTGAAAGGGACTTTTTCAATCACATTCACAATCTCATTCAACCACAGAGTTACGCTAGCCGTCACCGTGCCTCTGGATATAGTCCAATCAGCGTCATGGCACGTTATGTGGAGTACCGCCTCTTTTTGGGCGATTTCACTCTGGCTGAGAATCGCCCAGAGTGTTCCCATAGACTTACATTCAAAGATGTTTTTTTTCGAACTGCAGGCACTGCAATGCATTCTCTATGGGTTCCGGGAGGGCTCGCACTAACGTGCTTACGTCATCATACGTATGACGTATCCTTAACTTGTGAAGCGATTGGTGGGAACAAACATACACTATTAAAAATCTTTAAGATTAAGTGACAAATAATATTTGAAAAAAATTTGAATTTGAACAACAAGAAAAAATGAAACACTACTTTAATATCTTTATCAAATGTGATTAAAAAAATAAAAATAAAAAAGAGAACGAGAGCGAGAGAGACTGTTGGGACATCTCGCGAGTTGAGGCCAGTTGAACTTGAACAACGTCATGGCGAATGCAGTTAATTCTATCGTGTCATTAAAATAAATACCATTCAGCCGTTGTAGTAATCAGGGTAAATTGTCAATTAAAGAGTTAGGGCCACCAAGACCAAATTTAAAAATAAAACAAGCATCTACAAAGGTAAGCAGTGCATTAAGCGAGTAATATGATGTAAGCAGTGTAATAATAGTGAGTATAGAAACAAGGAGATGTATTGTAAGAGTCACTTTATTTTTCATTAATATTACATGTTTAAGCTGTTAATTTATCCATTGCATGGGTGGACCTTATCCTTATCAATCATCCAAACATTTGCCCCCCGAGAGATTTTGCAGGAGCCGCCACTGCACAAATGCACCTTATGGCGGGACCCCGGGGTCCTATAAGCCCCCGGCTCTCGCATAAACTGCGTTGCGACGTCATTTTATGTCTGTTAAGGCGAACGATACGGTGATCTATACCTCTCGACGAGCTCTACACGATGCGCTAATCAAAGTTTTGTTTCTTCTGCGCATTCGTCCTCGCTGCTGCGCGGCGTTTATGTGCGCGGTGGGATGGAGTCGCCAAAAATAAAATAAATAATTACGATTTTGACTTCCGTTTATTCGGGACCCCGGGGTCTCGCCATAAGGTTCAAATGTGCACGTGGTAATTTGTGTATCACTCTGTGGGGAAGTCAAAAGTGATATGGATAGACTCAACTCCACCAGGGGAATGTGGAATGTCCGCCACGGTCTGAGCAAGGCTACGAGCGGGTGTTGAGCACCAGCACCTGCGTGCTCGTTTGACCAGTAGGAGACCACGTGGAAAGCCGCATTTGTCGTGATTTTTTAAAGTAAAAATTATTTCCTGCTCAAGTTACTCAGCCTCAAGCCTCTTTTTCGGGAGGACAAATGTGTCCACGCGGTGACTTATGCCGCCGTACGGTTTGTACGTCCACACACAGTGCCAATCAAAGCGTTCCACTGGAATCGCTTATTGGTGTTCTCGACTTTCCGAACCGGTTAACGATTGTGGAAACGGTTAACGGTTTATCAAGCCTTGTTTTAAATCCAAGATGGGAAAAATCGGTAATTTCTTATTTCAATGTTATGTTTGTTATTGTTGTTAATGTTACATTGCATATTGTGCAGAAAGGAATATTGTTGTAAAGGTCACACATTTCAAAGATCAGGAAGCGACATTCACGCACACAGATACACATATCGCACAGGCAGACATGGACACGTATACACAAAGACAAAGATCCCCCCTATAACGTCATCAAACTGTTGGGGCAAGAGTGGGTGGTGTGACCATCACCACACCCGGCCATTGCACTCGGTACTTATTTAAGGTTGAGTCGACATAGAGGAGGCCCAGCAGCGGTTCATATATTCGCTGATGATGCTTGCCGTAAGTGGGAATCGAACTCAGGTTGCCGGGTGAATTTGAATTATTGTTCCCCCTGCCCAGTGACCTCCAGACCTGACTGACAGCGAGTGAGGAAGACTTCTCATTGCACGGCCACATTTGTGGTAGAGAACAAGGCACAATGAAAACAACCATGCAGGCAATGTGCCTCTTTCCCATATCAGCCCCTCCACGTAAACAGTACTTTCTTACCCATCCCATCAGCTACGCGGCCTTCTGGGAGTGGGTCTCATCAGCAACATTGCCAAATGCTAGATATGCGTCCTAGTTTGACACGTAACCCTATTATACATAGTACAAAATTGTTCATAGTCTCACACATAGACCCACAGACTGAGCGACCCACAGGGTCACTCAGACCGACAGACGCAATGGCGGAGCCAGGATTTTCAGGTAGGGGGGGCAACTCCTCCAGCAATGAAAAATGATAGGAGTTGTTAGTCAGTAAGGACTTGTCCCTTGCTTTTTATTCGACGCGAGTGCAGCGATGGCGCAGCCATCGATCGAGGGTCGAATTCGAACCGCATCGTGTGATCGGCACCGCGCTGGCTGAAGTCGTGTGCTGTATACACAACTGCGCACAATTCTGTGAGTCACTTATAACCGCTTTGCCGTTACTTATTGCCAATTATGGACTCGGACTATTGTCCTATCATCTCATAAAGTCCCTGGCACATATGCTACACAGTGGCAGTGGGGGTCGCAAAATGCCGATTTATTACTAATAAACCCCAATGGTCCGATCGAAATAAGGGATTCGATCGGATCAGTGGGGGGGGGCACGTGCCACCCCACCCCCCACTGGCTCCGCTAGTGCACAGATGCACAAAAATAACGAATTCTAGTCAGCTGCCAGATGTTTATAGGCAAGGACTCTTGTCTGCTCGACATGGCTCCTACTGTAGGCGTGATAGCAGCATTCTGTGGCTGCGAGCCATCGTCATCCACGGCACACAGCTGCTGCGTATTCATGAGCGCCGTCGGCACGGGCAGTGGTGGCTGCCTCGACTCCGCCGCCTCCCGTCTGAGTGAAGCAGCCAAAACCGTAGCGAGCACATCGTACGGCTCATTCAGTCAGGCTGGAACGATTTGACCTGGCAATTTGATGATAGAATCAAACGATTCCTTTGGATCTAAAGAAACTAAGTGCACAATAATAATATTGTGATTATTATTATTCTAAAAACTAGCCCAGGTGTCTGCTCACTGGTTCAAAAGTGGAAGTTCAAATCATGATTGGGTGAGTTGACAGCCCATCATCATCCCTCCTTCCCACTGGGGTGATTAAAATATCTACCACTCAGTGGGGGGGGGGAGTCAACAGTGGTTGTAAATGGGATTGAATGCTGGGTCTGCAGGCCTGTTAACAGGAGTTGAGCATCAATCCACGTTGATTATTCCATAGTCTGAAGACTCTCTTCCAAGAAGTTTGGCCAATTCCTTACGGAGTCTGTTTAAAGCCTCGGGTCCTCGAAACTCCCAGCCGTCGTGTCCACACAGGCGCCGATTAGATCAGACGCGCCAAGGATTACGCAAGCGTGTCAAGATTGTAACCATATAGCGACACGCAGGCAAAGATCCCCAGTGTATACCGCAAAGAATGATGGAAAAAGTTCTATGAGCGAGCACCCATGAATACCGGAACAGTGCCCCTGTGAAGCAGGGACATGCGGTCAGGGGAGGCAGGGGAGGCAGAGCCTCACCTGTCATACGCCAATGAAAACAGCTGTTACGAAAAGAAAAATAATAATAATCAAATCAAATAAATATAAAGATTTTTTCCGCTAATCTGTGTTATAAATGTAATTTCTATACGATTCCAATAATTTTTGTAGTCAAAATCACCAAATTTGCGAAGCTCCGCTGCAAATACAGGGAGAGACGAGAGGTGAGGCAACGACGAGCTCAGCCTCCCCTCCGATTGCGCAACCCCTCAGTAACTGGATGGAGCGCGGGCAATAAGCGCGTGCCTGTTACTATCTCAGTATGTCACCAATGTAATGTTTGTAGACCCCTTCATTGCATGTCCTCGTCTTACATACTCCAGGTAACTTATTTCACGTATGTGTATAAAGATATTTAGGCTCGCTGGTTTCGTCATGAAACTGCAATGAAAAAACACCAGGGGAGGCAGCTATCACAGCTGCCTCACTGAGGGGGACGTGTCTAACACGCCCCCTTCAGTGAGGACACGCCCCCTCAGTGAACGCAGGACCCCCTCGGTGAGGCCACGCCCCCCTCAGTGTGTGAATCTGGCTCTGACACTCGCCAGTGCCTCCCCAGCCATTGACCTCACCGCACGTCACTGCCATGTAGGGGTAGTGTGGTAAGAGTCATGATCGAGCCATCTTTGTCTCTCGGATTTTGATGCTTATGTACGCCCCACCGAATACTAATTTAAGGCTGAGTTGACCCAGGGGAGGTACAAAGCCGGTTCAGAAAATTATGTTGGCCATGGGCGGGAATCGAACTGGGCTCGGCGGGTTCATAGGATGGTACACTAACCACTGCGCTACCGCTCCGCGCCAACAGAACGAAGAGGCGTTGTTACCGTAGGTGTTGGTGGCGATCGGTGTGACGCAAGGAGCAGAAACACCGCGGTCAAGCAAAGAAGTGTGGAGAGATGCGCACTTGGAATTACATTGAGAGGAAGAGAGAGGAGCACGTACATGAGAGAACGCACGCAGGCTCGTGGGAGTGAGTTGGGCTTGGGCAGGATGACGCGTCGCGGACAAAAGGGATGGCTCTGGCCGATGGTCGAGACTCATAACGGAGCGGCGGGCAAGGAACGGATCAAGTTCCGAGAGGATGAAATCGGATCGTGGAGTCTAGCGCAGGCTCCTGGGTGGATCGTTACATCGCAGGATCGTGAGCGGTGGCGGTTTGGGGAGGCCTTCATCGAGCAGTGGATTGACCAATGGTCGTCGATGAAGTTTGGTGTGACCGAGGGAGACATCCAGAGGGCAGAATGAGACTCATTGGGCAGAGCGACCTGGATCACCACGATGACGATCAACACGACAACACAAACCCAGCGAACACAGCCAATGTGATCCGTGCCCCCGACCCCCCCGGAACGTAGCCCCCCATCCGGCCCCCACACGTACAGAGCCCCCCCAACCCCTGTGCCTATGACCGCGCGTCCCCTGCTCGTCACATGCAGGCGCCACAATCAACATCAATCTACGCTCACGATTCTGTAACTTTATTTTACCACGGGCGGTTTCAAAAAAGTTATTTGTCCGAGCTTATGTTTTTGTTGTTACAGGAAATGCATTTCTGTATTTGAAGTAGACTTTGTTTGTGGACTGATTGCAGCTTCATCTGTTTCAAGTTTCATTTATTAGGTATAGAATGTGAGCCATGCGGTTCTTGAGTCGGATGCAATCGCAACAAACAAAACATAAACAGAGAGCATCTTAAAGCGATGATGCGCACACGAAACATCCTGGATAAACCAGCAAATCTTCCAGAAAAAAAACACCGTATTACAACGCTGTGTGAAAAAATCCCAGTGTGATGCAAGTCAAACAATAATAACCATAAGACAATTTAGATTAAAGTTATCAGGCCAACTCCGCACTTCCGCAAGAAACATGGCTTAACCATATGTTTTCGAAATCAACAAAATAAGCTATAAAAACAATGTAACAACAGTAATCATAGGAACTGTGATTCAAATGTAACAATAAACAATATACATAGCATGTACGACCAAACTTGCAGCCATAGCTGGCAGCATGACACTCCCAGTGTATGATGTGTGAGTTAGTGGTAGTGTGAGTGAGTGTATGATGTGTGAGTCAGCGTATGATGAGTGAGTCAGCGTATGATGAGTGAGTCAGTGTATGATGTGTGAGTCAGTGGTAGTGTGAGTGGGTGTATGATGTGTGAGTGAGTCAGCGTATTATGAGGGAGTGTATTATGAGTGAATCAGTATATGATGAGTGAATGGGTCAGTGGTTGTGTGAGTGTATGATGTGTGAGTGATTCAGCGTATTATGAGGGAGTGTATGATGAGTGAGTCAGTGTATGATGTGTGAGTGAGTCAGTGGTAGTGTGAGTGAGTGTATGTATGATGTGTGAGTGAGTCAGCGTATGATGAGTGAGCCAGTGTATGATGTGTGAGTCAGTGTAAGATGAGTGTCACGGCATCCTCCCCGCCATCACGGCCTCCTCCACGCAATTACGGCCTCCCCTCCCCACCATCACGGCCTCTTCCCCGCCAATCCCGGTTAATGCGGTTGTTCATTCTCCAATGTTAATTTGTTTGCTTTTTGTGCTTTGTTTTACGATTTAGCTTTTGTCATCGTTGGTGACCCAAAAGGCCGCTCACCAAGCCACACCAACATCAACTTGAAACTTGAAACAATACACATCTCATCATCATCATCACAACCCTCAATCCACTGCTGGACGAAGGCCTCCCAAAGTAGTGGGATCGTATCTGCGATGTTATGTGGATCGGAGAAGGCAGCTCGAGAGAGAGAGATGTCCAGCCAATCGTTGCTCAAGAGATAAGGATTTGAGAAAGTGCAGATGCCATCAGCAGCAGCCGTGGCTGGTCGTTACGACACCATGGCAGTTTCGTATTGCACCACTGCTGACATCATTACGCGATGTCGTGCAACGGCTGTGTGCCTTTGAAGACGGCGAGGCGATTTTGCATTTTTATTTTAACAGTTGTTGCGCAAAGGCCCAACGACCCTAAATGTCAAGCGGCCAGAAACAAGCAGCACCATAAAGTTGAAATAGATAAGCGTTGACACATTTCTTGAATTGCGCAAGGTTATTATAACTTACGTGAGCTTAGGGAAAGAGACGATGGTGATGATGATGGTAATAGGAGGAGGGGATTCCACAGTGGAGGAGTGTGTGGGGAAAGAAACAGAAATGTAAGTGAAATGACCTGCAGTGTGGCGAGTGGGTGGATGAGAGGGTGAGTGAATCGAGTGGGGGAGTGAGTGGATGTGTGAGTTGCCGCGACCCGCAGTGTGATGGTGGTTGGACTCGATGTTGTGGTGGTTGAGATGAAACAGTCGAAGTCTGATAGAGGCCAAGTCCTCGACACGAGAGGAGGATTCGACGAGCAAAGTTCACGGGAACAGGAACCATGACACGAGTAGCGATAGAAGAGTGATACGGATGCGACTGGCTGCCTCCCGGAGCACGTGACGTGGTGCAGTGAACACGAGGACTCTGGTGCGACAACATTCACGATCGCCTTTCCTCCTCCTACCACACCCAAAATTGCATCCCATCAGCTACGCGGCCTTCTGTGCGTTATTTTATTTTCAGCACCGTGAGCTCAACACAAGGAAAGCACTGCACCGGTTTCGACATTGAGTGCCCCGTCAGCAGTGTTAGGCTCGCGTGAACCAATGCTGGCGAACTGCCAGGCGATTATGGGTCCTCGTTTGACGCGAAACTCTCCAGCACGCAGCACAGAATACCCATGGGCGGCAAGGTGGGGAATCTAACAAACTAGCCAGGCAGAGCATGCTGACATTGATTACACACTGGACCGGTTCCAATAATCGTCACTGGGGTTGGTCGTGAGCGGGAATCGAATTCGGGTGGCCGGTTAGGAGAGCACGGCTCCGCTACGACGCACACAAAGACACGCAGTCACACACACAGACAAATCTCCCGCATTGCCTGTAGCAAACTGTTGGGGCAAGTGCTGTTAGCGAACGCCTATGAAGGCCGGCTCGGCACACTTGGGGCTGGGTGGCCAACACCACGCCCGGCCGCCTTTGTCTCCCCAGTGGCAAAGATTTTTACACACTGCACCAGGTGCTCATTTGAGGCTGACTCGAGCTAGAGGAGGCCCACAACCAGTTAAGATAATCGTGACTGGTGTTGAACTCGGGTCGTCGGGTTCGTAGCGTACTAACCGCTACACTACTAGTCACACACAGACACACGCAGACACACGCAGGCACACACAGACACACGAATTATCGATCCAACGCAATCCTCATATCAAGATAAACTTGTGCAACGCAGCATTACACAGAGTGTGCTCGGGTGCGGTATGGTGAAAACGAGAGTCTGAAGACGCTGATGGTGTGGCCGAGCAGTTACTCCCGCGCGTGTTTACCTGACAGGAAAGCCTCACCGAGTCTCATGACTCTTTTTTTCCAGGAGGGTCCTGCCAAGTTGTCGCGGTGGGGAGGGCATGGGCGATGATTGCTGTGTAGATTTCCAATTGAGTAATTTGCAGTGTAATTGTGTTGATATTTAGTAAACATGAACCGCGTCGTCGGGCACGCGACGGCCTCTACTCTTGCTACAATGTGGCCGTCCCAACGCAGCATTCCCCACACCTCCGATTAGCACAGTTGGCTACGTACGGTGCGAAAAAAGGTGTAAATACAGTAACATACATGTCACGGGATATTTAAGGTCCACTGCGAGGCTGACGGCGCGTCATCGTATTTTGACGGTGAACACCGCAGCATTAACACCGCAGCATTAACCAGGGCACCCGCTGCATTCGAACCGTGAAGCTCTGCAATAAGCGGCGTCTCCGTTCCAGCGACGACTCGATACGCCGTGTAACAACATCCCTCGGCCATGTGTCCCGACGATTTAACACGCACGCGTGCAGCAATTGCATGCGTATAAGCTCTCAGCCTTGTCCAGACCACCAGCTCAAAGGTACTGCACGTGTGCCCACATCGTCGTTGTGGTCGCCCCAATGCAGCCTCAGCAGGAGGTCATTCGTTGTCTTTGTGAATTACTTTGTTATGACAGTGGCCCCCTGGGGGGGGGGGGGCAGTAGTGGGTGGTGAGCGGTGGTGAGCAGCGGTGAGTGGTGCTCACCAACCCAACCGTGACACAACCGCAGTTTGGTAACCGCGGCGTGGTAATGCCGGACATTAACATTTTATCTCGAGAGCATGAGCAGCATAACCAATGCCACCATCATCATCATCGTCATCTTCCCGAGCAACAACACCATCATTGTCATCATCATCGGCGTGTTCATTGTCGTCAAGACACGTCATCATATTCCCAATGACCAAACATCATCACTTCAACTACCAGCCTTTAGTCATCACCACCACCACTCAAACATCATCACCACTCAAACATAACCACCACCACCATGTGTAGAGCCCCCCCCACCCCACCCTCTGGGTATCGGGAGGCCATCACCCCCCGCTTGCGCCACGCTTGCGCTGTCGGCCGCTGATAAGAAGCGCCTCAAGGGCCCGGGGCCCGACCACAGCCCCGCGCATCAACCACGACCACCACCACCATCACCACGAGGTGGGGGGGCTCCACCAGATCCCCCGCTGCTCAACCCCCACGACACAACTCCAACACAACCCCGACACCAGCACTCCAACACAACCTCCAACACACACAACCCCTACACCAGCACTCCAACACAACCTCCAACACACACAACCCCCACACCAACACAACCCCCACACCAACAAAGACAAAGATCCCCCATATAGCCTTAACAGACTGTGGGGGCAAGTGGCCAACACCACGCCCGACCGCCTTTGACTCCCAGTGGCGATGTTTACTACACACCGCGTCACCAGGTACTCATTTGAGGCTGAGTCGACCTAGGAGAGGCCCGGGACGGTTCAGATAATCGTCACTGGTGTTGGACGTGAGTGGGTATCGAGCCCAGGTCGCCGAGTTTATAACGCAGCGCGCTAACCGCTACACTACCGCTCCCCCAACACACACAACCCCTAAACCAACACAACCCCCAACACACACAACCCCGACACCAACACAACCCC
>CM025608.2:431770-449303 GCA_014621495.2 Entosphenus tridentatus | reverse complement strand
CCAACACACACAACCCCGACACCAACACAACCCCCAACACACACAACACCAACACAACCCCCAACACTAACACAACCCGAACAAAGACAAAGATCCCCTCACAGCCTGAATAGACTGTTGGGGCAAGTGCTCTTAACGAGCACCTACGAAGACCGGCACAGCACACCTATAAAGGGGTGATAAGGCAAGCAACACACCCGGCCGCCTTTGTCTCCCCAAGTACAGTTGAGCACTAATTTAAGGCTGAGTCCACATAGGGGAGGCACCTGCAAGACATTAGGCAGATGAAACAATCAAAAATCCATTCACAGCACCATCGTCTATCGACTGAAGCCTCCACACGAGCCACAAGACGCATTTTCAGAAGGGTCCAACTCCACTGGAATGTACAAAAATGTTTAATTCGGCTCCTTTCGAGTCTATTTGAGTCCATGGATCTGCATGTGTCTGCGGGTCTCTGCGTGAGATTATGGGCGAATTCCTTTGTATATCCAGCGCTTAATGCAATATAGTTTGGCTCGGCGTAAGGTACTACCACTAGATGACAAAAAAGCCAAAGTGAATTCCGGCTCAAACGTTCATTGAGGCATTGGTGCTCATCTCCCTTTCACAGCACCGCAGAACCTGTGGTAAGAAGTTTCACATTTCTATGGCGGGAGCGAGTCTATCCCAAAAAGTGGCACTTATTTGATGGACCCCGCAGGCAGGAATGATGGGCCGAGTCATCCCGTCCAAGCAGACCTTGAAGTGGCAACCTTCCGAGCCAGCGGCTCCACCACTGAGCCACCCGGCCAGATAAGCGATGATGATGACGATGACGATAATGACAAGGACAGATCATATCACGAAAGCGACTGCCGACTGCTAATGACTCATAAATGGAACGATTATAAATAATATAATCAAACGCCAATCAATGTCGGCCACCGCCGGTGACGCCGCTGGCGATTTCAAGCAGGGGCTCTGCGCACGGGCGGAGCGTTCTCGCGACGGCCGATCGGTGCTGATGAGTGGCATGCGAGTGAAAGACGCGGGGAGGCAGCTGACGGCGATAGCGATCTCCAGGCGCGGATGTTGGGTGGAGATAATGTGCGGAGAAGGAAAACGGCGGTGGAGGCGGCGGCGTGCGGTCGCTCGCCACATCAGGCGGCGAGGGTGAGGGGCACACGAGAGGTGCGAAGCTCAGGGGGCGTCGCTCCTCGGCACGGCCACAAACACTCGCCCGGCCAGCACCGGGAAGTCGCACGGGAGAAAGGAGGGGGGGCGAGGGACTGGTGCCGTGGGGGGCAGTGGTGAATCCATGGGAAAGGGGGGCGATATTCTATTCGTTCGAAAGATAAAAATGCGGGACACGTGTTGCGTGTTTTTTGTAGGCTCTTTTCAAACGTTGCAATGCCGTGACTACAGCCTCCCCCCCCCACCACTGGCAGGTTTCTAGATCTGTCTCTGGTGCAGGTGGGGGGAGACAAAGGGGGACGGGAAGAGGTCGCCGGTCAGATTCCATCTCACGGCGCAGCAGTTGATGAAAAATATATAATTTATCAACCCCCCCCCCCCCCTCCCAATTCGTCTGGTCAGAATAATGAGATCAGGCAGTGTATAATAAACCGGTCCTAGGCCTCCCCTAGATCGACTCGGCCTTAAATGGGGTGGTTTATAAACGTCAGCACTTGCGAAAACAGTCTGATGAGGCTATAAGGGGGATCTTTGTCTTTGCTTTGTATTGCTGTGTGTGTGTCGCTGCGTTTGTATCGCTGTTTGTGTAGTGATGTGGGAAGAGTTTTCTCGTATCACGGCTGCACACGCGGAACCCACATCCCCTACGCGCACCCAGAAACCCTTCGGAAAATTCACCTGGTTCCATCTGCACCGAGTTTCTACAAAGTCTGTTATATAATGAACACTTCAAGTGCAATCAACGCTAATCAAGGAGAGACTCAACTCAGACTTTTCAGATTCAACATCGATTCCAAAATATAACTATAAAGAATGCATGCGCGGCGTTGGTGAGCAGTGGCGCAGTGGTTAGCGCGTTGCGCTACGAACCCTGCAACCTGAGTTCGATTCCCGGGGACGACTAACAACAACCTGGGTCTATCAGGAATGCGCAGTATGCCGTACTAAAGTTCAATGCGATATCACCAGATCTTGGTAGAAATCAATTCCTGCCATCTGACTACAAACGCCAATTGCCGGAAAGGTGCCAATCCGAGTTAGCGCGGGCGCTTTGAACCCAACAACCTGGGTTCGATGCCCGGTCACGGCTGATATCAGTGGCGAAGAACAATCTCTCATTAAAATTTAGGCTTTCGCGACCAACATAATCCATATTAAAGTATTTTTTGGCAGGGGCGGTTTCTTCATTAGGGCGATTGGGCGACGCACCACCAAAGTGTGAAAGGGACTTTTTCAATCACATTCACAATCTCATTCAACCACAGAGTTACGCTAGCCGTTACTGTGCCTCTGGATATAGTCCAATCAGCGTCATGGCACGTTATGTGGAGTACCGCCTCTTTTTGGGCGATTTCACTCTGGCTGAGAATCGCCCAGAGTGTTCCCATAGACTTACATTCAAAGATGTTTTTTTTCGAACGGCAGGCTCTGCAATGCATTCTCTATGGCTTCCGGGAGGGCTCGCACTAACGTGCTTACGTCATCATACGTAAGCACGTTTCAGTCAACAATATTATTTGTCGCCACCTAGTGGAATCTTTAATTTAAAAAAAACTGAGTGGATTGAAAATACATTTACTGGTTAAAAACCCTTGTCAAACTCCATTTGAGCTTGAATTTTGGTAAAATGTTAATTAACGTAATAACACACACACACACAAATCATCGCTGTCGGACGAAAGCCTTGTATGTCCCAAACTGTTACTTTTCAGGAAACGAAAGAAAACCTGCTTTTTCCCCAAAATAATTTCCAAGCTCTTTTAATGCTTTTCATTGGTTAAATATTTGTAAAACACATTGACAGATGTAAAGGGTGACCAATAGCATTAATTTTTGAAAAAATATGGAGATATAAAATATGGATTCTGCCTGATACATTGTTGCTGTCGGGATGGAAACCTTGTATCTCAATATTTATATTATAATAAATAATTTATTTTATAACTAAAATAAATGTATTTATTTTGTCAGGTCTGCGACACAATCTTGGTCCACACCAAAGAAAGGTTCTCCTTTACCGACCACCTTGTAAGTGCCACGCTGCTACAAGGAGAGATGTTTCAACAGCATGGCCATACATTTCCTGTTGAGGCTCTGAACATCACTGTCAGGGCATACCCTATGTTAAATAAGGCGAAGCTGAAGACTGAACTGTCTCTCATTTATGAGAGTCCAGAATTCAAGGGCTGCTGTGGTGCACTGGCGCTGTACCAGGTTTTGCTGAAGTACAACCTCCAGGATACTTTTTCAGAGACTGTTGCTCTGTTGAACATCCTCATAACCACTCCCATGACAACTGCTGAAGCTGAGAGGTGTTTCTCAACTTTAAAAAGAATCAAGACATTCCTGAGAAATGTAATGGGACAGGAACGTCTGAATGCAATGGCTATGCTTTCCATGGAGAGGGAACTAGTCAGGAACATGCCTGCTTTCAATGAGAGAGTAATTGATCACTTTGCTACTTTGAAAGAGAGAAGAGCAAAATTTCAGTATAAGTAAGCAGTGTATTAAGCGAGTAATGTGATGTAAGCAGTGTAATAATAGTGAGTATAGAAACAAACAAGGAGATGTATTGTAAGAGTCACTTTATTTTTCATTAATATTAAAGTAGTGAAGTTGCCTTTACATGCTTAAGCTGTTAATTTATCCATTGCATGGGTGGACCTTATCCTTATCAATCATCCAAACATTTGCCCCCCCTGAGAGATTTTGCAGGAGCCGCCACTGTTTTTTGGGTTAAATTGCGTAAATATGCAGTGACATCGCTGGATGTCACAATGCTGTGGGTGCAATACCGGCCCTAGAGGGGCACGGTGTGTGATGTAACGACATCGCTGGATACCACCATGTCGTAGGTGTAGTACCGGGCCTAGAGGGGCATGGTGTGCGCTGAATAATAGCGTTGGATGGCACCACGCTTTAAGTGCAGTGCCGGCCCTACAGGACAGGGTGTGTGGGTGGCGACCGAAGGGTAAGGTTGTGGGAGGCCATGGCACTCTGGTTGTCCCGGGAGGACACGTGACCGGATAAGTTGACAGAGGGGGCTAGAGGGGTCACGTGGTTGGGACTTAGATCCTTCCCGAGGGTTCTGGAAGGTGGGCGTGGCCAAGGACGGAGCCGGCCACGCCACAGAGAATATAGGCCGAGTCCCGAGAGGGACCAGGGTTGTTCATCCCCAGAAAGAAACCCTTCGTCTACAATCTCCGTTCAACAAGTATTCCAACACGTCGACCGGGGCAGATGTTATTGGTCCCGGGTCCACAGTAACAGTTACGTAGTAACTAGTGTAGTGAGCCAGGTGGTCTCCACCTTAGGTTGTTATTCTGTTAAGGGGAAGTTACTCCGTGTGTTGGAACTAAATAAAATGCGTTGCCTCCAATGTCTACGTCTGCGACTCAGTTGAACCCATTACAACTGGCATCAAAAGTGGCCAAACGTTATTTTGTCAAGAAGATAGGCCGAGTTAGGTTATGCTTAAGTGACGCAGACTACATATCAGGACATTGTCGGACGACGAGGACGACGAAGGTGTTATTCCCCAGACAGCCCCGGGGATGGCAACCCCAGAAAAAGGGAGTGAGGCGCCGCTGGCGGAGCAACATGACGACCATCTTCGCGACAGCTCATCGCCGGCAGGGAGAGAGCACCATACATTCCGCGCCCGCCTCGCTGAACTTCTTGAGGCCATGGCCACGGTGGTTACTGAACTCGACCGAGCTGTGCAGGTCGAGTCTTCCGTCACTGTTTCCCGCCAGCAGGAAAGCTCCATGGCGCAGCCCACGCACGCAGCCGCCATTTTGTTCATGGAGCGGGACAGAGAGCCCGCTAAGTCTGAACGTCCGCTGAGTTTGCCTGTCGAGATTCCATCCCTCAGGTGATGTCTACCGTTTGTTAAATAATTTTCAGCCACGGGAGGCGACTGGGTGGCCTTCAGGCGCCGTTTCCAGACAAACTGTGACTTGGCGGGATGGACGGAGGCGGAGGCGCTGAGAGCGTTACCCGCCGCGCAGGACGAGAACGCCTTGGCGGCGTTTTGCACCATCCCGCCGTCAGAGAGGACCACGCTTCATCAAGCCTTTGCCCAAATGGTGGCAATTTACGACCCGCCATCGAATTGTCATCACAAGTTTTCACTATTAGTTTGCTGCGCGGAGGAGGGGAGAGGCCGAGATGCCCCTCGCCTTCCGCAGCGCACTGTTCGCGCTAGCAAAGGCTGCCTTCCCGAAGATGGACCATGATGGAGTCGACTCGCTGGTCCTCGAAAGATTGCTGACGCTGGCAAAGGACCTCAAGATCGTCCTGCCAGCCATGGAGGAAGATGATTTATCTTCTCTGAAAGTGGCAAGGTGCATCCAGACGCACCTGCTTTTGAAATTACATAAGGGGTTGGCAGCGAGTACCATGCCTCTTGAGACGCGTGATACACCTGAAGACGTTGAGCCCATCCAAGCCTGCACTTCGGCCCAAGACGGAGGCTGGCGGGGGGACAGCATGGTGCGACAGGATGAACAACATCGACGGCGGAAGATCTTTCCTCGTCCTGGGAGCGGGCCTGTCGTGTGCTACAACTGCGGCCTGCTGGGACACGTCTCGTCGGGTTGCCACGTGCCGCGATGATGCCTCCCCGGACCACCACCATAATCTGCCCGACCGTCCTCAACTCCACTGTATCCCAAGGCGAGTTGCGACACACCACACACTCGGCCCTTGAATCCACCTCAATCATCGCGTTCTGATGGCTCATTGGGCATCATTGGACAGATAATGGCAGAGGTGTGTATTGGAAATATCAAATTGATGGGACCAGTTCTTGTATCAACGTCCCTTGCTGTTCCTTGCTTGCTCGGGACTGACTTCCTGGGGAAGATGCCCCTGAAAATTGCAATAGACCAAGGTTGTCTTGAGTTGTCATCGAGCCGCCGCATGGCCTTTTTTCTTTCTCCCACTCGATTGCACGCGGCCAACGCTACTGTACAAGCGCTTGTGATAAAGAACGTAAAGATTCCCCCCGGCGCGCAAATATTGGTTCCCTTATGATTGCGGAAGCCGCTTGACCAGGAGGCGACTGCGGGTGGAATCCTTCTAGGACCCTCGAACAAAGTTATTCATAGGTTGACGTTAATGGGGGCCCAGACTCGGGTGTCCAATGACCAGGAACCATTCATTCAGATCCTCAATGTAAAGTTGGACACGTCTTTCATACAGCAGGGCACCGTGCTAGCCCACGCGTTGCCCGCGCTCGTTGGTGGGGTGGGGGTCGTGTCGAATACAGAGCCGCAACAGTTTTCCGATAAAAAGTGGATGGATGCGCTTTGTTCTGATGACTTGTCAATGCACCACCTGTGCCCCCTATTGTGCCAACTTCCTGCGCTTTAGCCACTCGGCGCTCCGCTCGTTATTGTGAGCGTCGCTCGTCTGCACTCCGTTGGTGTTGGAGGGCAATTGCCTCAAACTGCCCAATAGCAACCTTCACGAGCCTCCCTTAAAGAGGCCGATCTTGACACCGCTGGTACCAGTCATCGAAAAGTCCACTCAGCCCCTCTATTCGGCCGAACAAAAGCTCTTTAGGCATGCGGTGGTTGGGCCTGCGGGCTACATGACTCAGCCAACGCAGCCTTGCCTGCCGGAGGAGTTCACTGATGGGTCTTTGTCCAGATCTTTCAAGGATTTGTGAGCTCCTCACACAATCCAGCCTGGTTAAACCTAGGATGGATCGTAGGCAGGTCAGCCTAAATGTTTCTAACCGGCAAAGATGTTACATTAGGGGGGTCCACGTTTCACAAGCGTAGAGAAGGGAGGGCATGACTGTGGCCGAGAAGACCTGAAGCTTCATGTGGAGCAACAGACCAGGTAGCTTCCAGTGTTACGCAACCGCGTTACGCAACTGTACAACACACACACACACATACACGCAGGAGAGACCCAGTTGCCCATCATTGTACGGAGAAGCGACCTCGGCACACACAACAGTAGGCCAGACTCAGCAGACCCAAGGGCTCTTTGTTGGAACATGTAGGCGAAGGAGCAGGTCCTGTGTATGTGAGGGAGCAGCACAATTGAGAGAGCCTTGCAGGTGAGGAGGAGGAGGCAGAGAAGAAGAATCTTGAACTTGACTCGAAACCGGACCGGCAGCCAGTGGAGAGATGCCAGCACAGGGGCCACGCGTCCAAGCGAGAGGCATCCAAGCGAGATAATTCTGGCAGGTGCATTCTGCACACCCCGGAGGCAACTTAACAGCATAAGGGAGGTTCCCAACAAACAGTAAACTACAAAAGTCAATATGAGAGAACACGAACGCATGGACCAGTTTCTCAGTGTCCGACAGTGAAAGGATGGGGCGCAGCCTAGCTACATATCTAAGATGAAAAAAACGAATCCTTAGTGACGTTGTTAATGTGCACTTCAAAGGTGACCGAGGCATCAATGACAATGCCAAGACTGAGAACAGCCGCAGTAGCAGCACCGATATTGTGGCCATCGATTGTCAGAACGACCGAACCGGTCTGGGAAAGTTGGTGTGGGGGCCCAACAAGCAACAACTTCGTCTTGTCAACATTCAACTGAAGACAATTGGATTGCATCCAAGGTTGTTTAGCTGAATATGTACCCGATTGCCTTATCGTGAGCATGGACATGCATCTGATCACCTTATCGTGAGACCTCCTTGTAGATGAGATGGAATGTAAAGTAAAACAGTCGGGGTGACTGATGATCCAGCACTCACTGAGTCACTCCACTCACTTGCCTCCTTGTCACTCATCTATCACAAGCATTTTTGCCAGTGTTCCCGTGAACTGCACTCATTGTAACCTCCGCCCGTGTTGAGGACTCGGTTCCATTAGACACTGACTGTTTTGTCTCACCCACTCACCACACCTCAAGTCACCTCACCTTTCCCTCTGCTTCTTCCCATGCACTGGTCCACTCTGGAATCCCCTGCTCCCATCATCATCCCGCAGCAACCTTGCTGACCTCAACACACGCATTAACTCCTATATATTACAACTGCGATAGTGCTGACATGATAGTGCCATCTGTTGCTGGCCGCTTGACGTTTTGGGCTTTTGGACCTGTGCTCAGCCACTGCTTTCAACGAAAGGTATGCAATCACCACACCTCTCAGCCGTGGCTCGTCGCATTTTCTCCCTGTCTGTTTAATCGCGTTCGCTAAACACACCCCAGTGGCCCTAAACATACACCATAACAATCTCATACAGCACTTTGTCAGAGGTCGTCCTCTCGATATACCCGCCACCGCCATAGAAACTGGCTCAGGAGGGCTGTAAACGGGAGATGAGCAACCGATGCATCAATGCTGATCCGAGCCAAGCAGGAAGTGATCGCTTTGACTTTCGGCTCAGGCGTCCGTAGACCGCAGGCTTGGAATTCCGTGCCAAGATACGGGGCAAGCAACTTGGAGGTTCAGAAGAGCCAGCCGGGTGGTGAAAGTGCTGGATGCTTAGAGGAGGGTCGAGTTCTGTTCCTGGGAATGTCAGCAGCAGCAGCAGGGGCAAGATGTTCAGGAGCTAAATGCCAATGTCGAGGTCTGCTGGCTAAGACTTCAGCTGAGCGAGAGCTGGTGTCGTTTTGCTGTTCCTCCTCCGTTGAAGGAGCGCAGACCACAGTGGGTTACTGTACGGTCCATAGTGTGGGGTGCATGGCCACAGTTGCACTCCTGTGGCTTCCGAATTTAATTTATTTATGGATGTATCTCTAACGGGTCTCTACGTACGGTATCTCCATGAGTCTCTATGAGTCTACATGGGCTTTACGTGCGGTCCATAGTGTGGTGTGCATGGCTACAATCGCACAACTACTCTGGATTGTTATTTTTTATTTCCCACGTACGAAGGAGCTGTGTCCATCGGCCCGCTGACGTTTTGACGCTGTAGATGGTTACTGCATGACGACCACTTGTGTTGCGATCGAGACGTCGGAGTTTTTTGTTTGTTATTTTTTGTTATTTTCTTTGAATCTATCGACGTGACTTTACCGAAAGACCCGACGAATACAGCAGCGTCTTCGAGGTGGAGAAAATGTCAAAGCCAGGAGGTGTGCAGTGGATGTTGGGGTCTGAAAGGAGGAGGAAGATGTGTCATTATGGACGCCCGACTGGGTAGCGAGCGCTGCGTGGCCGCACGCGTGGCCGTGATGACGCGGCGTTGACCTCGGGGGATGACGCGCGGCGCGCGACCTTTCTCGACGTAAAGGGGATTCCCGTGTTCCGGGCGTATTGTGAACCGTCAAGGGTGATCGCTCCGTCGCGCAGGGATTGCGCTTTCCGCTTTGCTGTATTCCGTGAGTTAGCGGTGGCGCAGTGATTAAGTGCTACCGCGCTACGAATAGCGGCGTGCCGAATTCGATTCGGTCACTCACGGCCAAAATCAGTGGCGAATGTTTGAGCCAGTCCTGGATAAAATCAGCCTAAAACGAGTACCCGTGTGTGGTGTGTAATCAACACCCCTAGCCATGGAGATACAAAGGCGACCGGGCGTGGTTCTGGCCACACCACTCCCTCATAGGTGCTCGCCCCAACAGCCGGTGATGGTTACACAGGGAACCTTTTTATTTGTACTGCATATTACTCCACAAGCCATCGAAATCCCTCACGATCCTGCAATGTAACGATACAACGCTCCATCTCCATGGTGGAAGTCCGCTGGCAAGTGTATTGGTATCACCGTGTGACCTTGGCGTGGACAGCAAGGTCACCAGCGAAGTATGCTGCTGGCAAGACGCCACTGGGGCGATCGGAAGGCGCGCGTTCGAGACTCCACTTGCAAGCGTGAGCAAGTGTGAGCAAGCGGCATTGTCACTCGCGTCCCACAGCAAGAAGATACCTGGGGTCCCAGATATCTTCGCTGTGTGGAGGGGGGGGGGTTGTATATTCTCACCCTGTTCTGCAGAGTGTGACTGCGAGAGTGAGTTTGTGAGAGAGTGCGAGCACTGTGGCAGTGTGGTGGTTAGCGCACTGCACTACTAACTCCGTGACCCGAGTTCAATTCCCGCTCACGACCAACAACAGTGACGATTGTCTGAACCGGACCCGGGCTTCCCCTAGGTCGACTCAGCCTAAAATGAGTACCCGTTGCGATGTGTAAACCTCGCCACGAGCGAGACAAAGGCGGCCGGGCGTAGTGCTGTTCCTGAGTGGGTGGTGAATGAACGATTGAGTGAGGAAGTGCGCAAATCGGTGAGTGGGTGGTGAGTGAGTTGTTTTGACCCGCAGTGTGGTGGTGGTGTTGGTGGTGGTGGTTGAGATGAAACAGTCTGAGTCTGGCAGAGGCCGAGTCCTTGACACGAGTGGAGGACTCAAGGAGTGAAGATCACGGGAACAGGAACCGTGGCAGCAGTAGTAGCAGCGATAGAAGAGCGATAAGGAAGCAATAATGATGATGCATTTAATAAAAAAAGCCGAACTAAAAAATAAATAACTCGGCAAAACTAAGCGTCCCCTCTCTCTCCGTGGGAGGGTTCCGCTGACTTCCCCTAAAGGTAAAGTGGTCGCTATACCGCTGCTAGCGACACAAAATTTATGTTGGTGAAACACTTTTTCATCCACGTGGTTTGGGCCGCGCGACTTGGCGGTTGGTTTTCGCAACGTGCTTTGGCTTGGCGCAGGTTTTGTATTTATGCTGCTTCGCCTCAATGTGTGCATCCGGAATGTGGCAAGCGGGAGCTGCTGATGATGATGACGACGAAGATGATGATTATGATGATGATGCGACATTGAGCGTAACAGTTTCAGGCCACTGACGATGATGTGCTGATGATGTGCTGATGATGATGGTGACGATGATGAAGATTATGATAATTAAGCTGATGATGGAATGCATTGACTATAGATGGACGAATGTATAATGATGAAAATTGTCAGGTTGATTGGAAAATAAATCAATATCATGATGATAATGATGAATGTGCAATTAATTGGATGATGGTGACGATGAATTGGATCTATAATGGGTAAATTATTATGCTTTGGGATTCGGGATAGAGCTGAGGTTAGGAGTAAGGTTACGGATTGAGTTGGGGTTCGAGTTAGGTTAGAGTTGGGGTTAGCGTTATGTATATAGTTGGGGTTAGGAGTAGGGTTAGGGGTAAAGTTGGGGTTCGGAGTACGGTTAGGGGTAGAGTTGGGGTGAAGATTGGGATTAAGGCTATAGTTTTTGTTAGGAGTTTGGGTTATGGATAGATTGCGGTTAGAAGTAGGGTTAGGGATAGAGTTGGGGTTTAGGAGTAGGGGTAGAGTTGGGGTTAGCAGTAGGGTTGGGGATAGAGTTGGGGTTAGGAGTGGGGTTAAGGATCGAGTTGGGGTTAGGGATAGAGTTGGGGTTACGGAGTGGGGTTAAGGATAGAGTTGGGGTTAGGAGTTTGGGTTCGGGATAGAGTTGGAGTTTAGGAGTCGGGTTATTGATAGAGTTGGGGTTAGGAGTAGGGGTAGAGTTGGGGTTAGGAGTAGGGGTAGAGTCGGGGTTAGGAGTGGGGTTAGGGATAGAGTTGGGGTTAGGAGTGGGGTTAGGGATAGAGTTGTGGTTAGGAGTGGGGTTAGGGATAGAGTTGTGGTTAGGAGTGGGGTTAGGGATAGAGTTGGGGTTAGGGATAGATTTGGGGTTAGAAGTTTGGGTTAGGGATAGATTTGGGGTTAGGAGTGGGGTTAGGAATAGAGTTGGTGCTGGATCTAGGGGGCGGTTGGGAGTAGAGCTGCTATAGGAGGGGTCGAGGTATCGATTCATCACCCTCGAGCGGCACTGCGAGTCGGAGCGGCGTTGCCGCGACTCGAATTCTGGAAGCACCGCGGAAGCTCGCACTGCCACCACCAACCACAGCGTGCTGTCCGCGTGCTGTCCGCATGATGTCTGCGGGCTATCCACGGGCTGTCCGCGGGGCGCACAGCAGTTCACTCACGCCGTCCATTGTGATATCAAGTTACACGAGGATTGATGGACAAATATTTCCAAAGTTTTGCTGTTGCTATGATTCCGCTCCTTTACCCGGGGAAGGATCACCAAGTCTCAAGACTCTTGCGCAAGGAGGGTCTTGCTACAGCTGCTGCTGTGTGATCCCAAATGAGTGGTTTTGCAGGTAAACTGTAATTATTGCAATGTTTACATACAGTTCCCCGCACCTCCGATTAGCAAGGCTGGCTACATACGGTGCGAAAGTAGTTCAACATACATAAATGTTAATAATTAATACGTACACACATATACGGCTGAGATACATCATTATTTAAATATTTCTGTATGTTGTGACTTGCATTTCCCACAACGACGCTCACAATTATTTCGTGTTAGGTATTTACTGTGCACAGTTTTCCGTAGAACTAGGACCCATGTCTAATAGAGAGTCTCCGTGGCCTGTAAACATGGGGCAGTTCACCAGCATTCTATCAAGCGATCCTGAACTCTGCTCATGAGAAGCCGAATGTCAGAAACGGTCTTGAGTTGGCTTATATTTAACTGATGCTGCTAAGATGCACTCCCGGCATGCTGCACGACTGATGAGATAGGTAGCTGTCATGTGGTATGTGGAGGGACAGATCATGAGGAGGCAGGATGGGCTTCGTGTGGATTCGTCGGTCTGATTGGCGACGCATCTACCAAAGTTGGTCCTCAAATCATGAGCGGAGAGACGCGAGGTTCCACTCGGTACTTCCGGAGTCCTCACCTGCGCGTAAGCGACTGTTGTTATAGCGAACACAAATAATTATTGGACTCGGTGTGGAGGACACAATTAACCTAATAAAATTCGCCTTCTCTTTCCCATATCGGCCCCTTCGCGTAAAACAATAAATAAAAAACGAGTATTCTTTTTACACATCCCATCAGCCGCACGGCGTTCTGCCAGTACATCACTTCAGCAAAATTGGTTGAATGCAAGCACAACTCTGGACTGGTTTCCACATTTGGTGTTTTATCAGCAGAGTCAGACTCGCTTGACCGAATGCTGGCGAAGTGTCTGATGTGTATCGGCAATGGTCCTGTGTTCGATATGGGTCTTAAGTTCCACGCTAAACTGTGCGACACACGACACGGACTAATCACGAATTAAGTGGCTGTAGTTGACACGATGCTGCCACCCCGTGGTGAGCTATATATATTTATATATTTTATGAAGGCGCTGTGGATTTTTTAATACAGTCCCATTGTAAAGGCATTTTCCGGCCACTAATTTCCTCCCGCGTGCTGTTGCGTGCTCCGTAAAGCAATGGGCAATCAACTCAGACAGGACCCTCCCGATTCAGGAGTCCTGGGCTTTGTTCGGCACTTCCCGTGTAATGAAATCCTAGCCCAAAACCAGCCCTAGCCTTAATCCCAAACCAAACTTATTCGCATCGCACACTCATAGCCCATATGGTAGGTCGTGTAACCCTATAATACCCCAACGTAGCTCTAAACACTGACGCAAACACAACGACTGCACTAACCCCAGCTCTGAAACCCAAACCAATCCTTATTTTGTTTATGATTCCGCCAGTTTACCGAGGGAAGCCTCACAGAGTCTCAAGACACTTTTCAGGCAGGTCCTGCCAGGTTTTTCGCAGGATGGGGCGATGTAGCGCAATGCGCTAACCATTGTGCCACCGCTCCCCAATACAGAACACACACGCATACCGAACATGAGTGTAAATGTTTTACGTAGTTGCTGAGCACAAGGCAAAATGGCCAAAACGTTTGTCGGTCAGCAACAAAGAGCACTCTTAAAGTTGCAATAGCTATGAGTGAAAACACGTTCCTTGCATGCAGCGATGCGATTTATTCTAAGAGCTTGGGAAAAAGAGACGACGACGATGATGAAGGGAAGAGGGAATTCCAGAGCGGAGCAGAGCGAGTGTGATTGTCAGTGTGTGTCAGTGTGAGAGTGTGTGTCAGTGTGAGTGTCAGTGTGAGGGTGTCAGTGTGAGAATGTCAGTGTGAGAGTGTCAGTGTGAGAGTGTCAGTGTGAGTGTCAGTGTGAGAGTGTGTGTCAGTGTGGGGAGTGGTAGTGTAGCGGTTAGCGCGCTGTGCTATGAACCCAACTACCCGGGTTCGATTCCCGTTCTGGGCCTCCCCTAGGTCGACTCAGCCTTAAATGAATACCTGGTGCGGTGTGTAAACATTGCCATTGGGGAGACAAAGGTCGTCGGGCGTGGTGCTGGCCACCCACCCCCTCGTCTACCGTTGCGGCCTTCATAGGTACTCGCTAACAGCACTTGCCCCTACAGTCTATTAAGGCTATACAGGGGATCTTTGTTGTCAGTGTGAGAGTGTCAGTTTGAATGACAGTGTGTCCAGTGTGCGTGTCAGTTTGAATGACAGTGTGTCAGTATGACTGCACTGGTCTACAGCCAAAATTGCTTCCGAAATAAATGTAGTCCAACTTTACTAATTCTGGGTCACTGACAATGAAAATTGTGCTTTCAATTGTTTATTGACTCTTAGTTTCCAATATATACTACTGGGTAAATATATACGTCCCTTGACTTGGGAATGGGGGAGGAATTATAAAGGGAAGGCATCTTAATTTAAACCAGAAATTATTAAAATACATATTTGACTGGATCTATGACTGGGTTTGGACAATATTTGCTTTTTGATCAAAACAATGACTGATGCAATCTAAACCTGGTATTGCATCATATATGATATTAATTGCATCATGTTATTGCTAGAGGTCATGCATGATGCAATTGTAGTGGCGTGGTTGGCCGCGATCGCCACTATTCATAGCCGGCAGTACTAGCTCAGGCCAGTAGAGAGCAGAAGGGAGTTCGGACCGACTCAAGAGTGATGATGGGCAGTTGGCCCAAGGCAATCCCTGGAGGGAAACATCGTGACCAACGGTTGGGACCCTAGGCCCCCGGAAGGGGGCTGGGGGATGAGGTCATTCTCCAGGGCCTTCGAGAAGGTTCTAGAAGGGAGGCGTGGCCAGGGGCGGAGTGAGCCGGGACCCTGTCTATAAGCCAGGGTCCTGAACGGCTCAGCTCAGTATCGTCCGGCTGAAGACTGAAGACCAACCTGGAGCCCTGAAGAGAAGAGGCCTGTGGGCCAAGCCGAAGTCCTGGCTAGGGTGAGGCTGGAGCTGTACCAGTGAAGCTCCGAGCTTATAACCAGTGAAGATGTCAGAGAAGACTCAAACCCCCCGACAGGGGAGCCGTAGGGATAGCCAAGAGGTGAGCTAGCCGGCTACGTAGCACATCGGGTGAAGGGGCCGTTACCCCTTGAATTGCAGTTGCTAAGTTTGTAATAAATGTGTTGCCTCAGAGAAAGCTTCCTCCCGTTTATTACCCACTACACTCTCATAACAAGGCTTACATCCCTCTGTTTAACAAATTGGCATTTATCAGCTCTAGAAATAATACAGTGTCGTGCTCTCTTATTTGTCAATGTTTGATTTTGCAACGGGACACATTCCTCTTCAGTCAAAGTGAGCAGAGATGCCTCGTACTTATGTGAACAAAGCAGATTACTTCTGCTTTTTGTGAAGTGACTTTTGCATCACAAAAGCGCAGTATAACCACTATGGTTAAGAAAACCTATCACCTTTATTTTGGCTGCAAAATTGGAGATCAGGACAAGATGGGGGCCCCACACATATGCTGCAACATTTGTTAACAAATCTTCGCCAGTGGTTGAACAGGAAAAGAAAATCTATGCCTTTTGCAGTGCCAATGATTTGGAGAGCCAACAGATCATATCATCAATTGTTACTTCTGCATGGTGCCTCCAGTTGGGAAAGGTGTGTCAAAGAAGAAAAAGTGAACTGTGCATTATCCAAACATTCCAGCAGCTATACGCCCAGTACCCCACGGAGAAGGACTGCCAGTTCCTGAGGCACCAGTATCATTCTCACTTGAGTCAGACGAGGAAGAGGATGGAACTTCTGGTCCTGAACCATCAAGGTCACATGACCCAGATTTTCTCCCATTCCCCTCCTCTTAACCACACCCCATAACACAAGGTGAACTGAAAGACCTTGTCAGGGATTTGCAACTACTTAAGAGTAAGGCAGAGCTATTGGGCTCCAGACTGCAGCAGTATAATCTTCTGGCAGGTGATGTTAGGGTTTCTATATTCCGTGACCGTCAAAAGGATCTTGTCCCATATTTCTTCATGGAAGGTTATCTTGTAGCCTGCAACAACATCGATGGTGTGATGGCAGCCCTCAACATCGTTCATGATACAGATGAGTGGAGACTGTTCAGTGATTCATCGAAGATGAGTCTTAAGCTGTTTTGCTGCATAATGGAAATGTTTTGCCATCAATTCCAGTTGGTCATGCAGTCTATATGAAGGAAACCTATGACAACATGCAACAACTTTTGAGGTGCATAAATTATGACCAACATCATTGACAGGTTTGCGGCGATTTTAAGGTTGTTGCTCTCTTGCTTGGTCTGCAGACTGGATACACAAAGTACAGCTGCTTTCTCTGCGAATGAGATAGCCATGCAAGAGATTTCCACTACATCAAGATCGATTGGCCACTCCGACGTTCATTGGAGCCTGGGAAGAAACGTCTTCAGCATCCACGATTTGTTGAATCAAGAAAGATTTTGTTCTCACCCTTACACATCAAGCTGGGTCTGCTGAAGAACTTTGTCAAAGCCATGGACAAAACACAAGCAGCTTTCTGCGGAAAATGTCCAAGGTTAAGTTAAGCTAAGATCACTAGCGGAGCCCATGGGTGGGGGGGGGGGGCGTGCCCCCCCAATTCGGCATTTTGCGACCTCCACTGCCACTGTGTAGCATAATATTACGTGCCAGGGACTCTATGAGATGGTAGGACAATAGCCTGAGTCCATAATTGGCAATAAGTAATGGCAAAGCTGTTACAAGTGACTTCTTCGAGATGATGCATTTGACAGTGCACTGCGTGGCAAGGAAAATACGACATGGAACGCCTTCCAGTTAGTGGCAACACATTTTCTCGGAGACAACAAGGCAGACAACTACAGGGAGTTGGTGTAAAACCTCCTCAAGGCAACATGTTACTAAAGATACATTTTTTGCCCTCTCATCTAGATTTTGTCCCCCCAAACTGCGGAGCAGTGAGCGATGAGCATGGCGAGCGATTTCACCAGGACATTGGCAACAATGGAGAAACGCTATTCGGGCAAATGGAGCCCATCAATACTTGCAGACTATTGCTGGACAGTGACAAGAGATGCTCCATTTAATGCATAGAAGAGACATGCCAAGAAGCGCCGAGTAGACACTGAATAAGGACTAAACTATGTACTTATATATACATAACTATGGCGCCCCCCAACAACATACGCCACATACACAGCCTACAGCGCCCCCCAACAACCACAGCCTACAGCACCCACCAACAACCACAGCCTGCAGCGCCCCCCAACAACCACAGCCTG
>CM025608.2:417421-431760 GCA_014621495.2 Entosphenus tridentatus | reverse complement strand
CCAACAACCACAGCCTGCAGCGCCCACCAACAACCACAGCCTGCAGCGCCCACCAACAACCACAGCCTGCAGCGCCCACCAACAACCACAGCCTGCAGCGCCCCCCAACAACCACAGCCTGCAGCGTCCCCAAACAACCACAGCCTGCGGCGTCCCACAACAACCACAGCGTGCGGCGGCCCCCAACAGACTGGTCAAATAAATCCTTAGGATTGTGCGGTGGGCCTTCATCCAGCAGTGAATTTAAGCACAAAAAAACTCCAGTACTAATGTAATGGACAGAGCATAGGCTCTCCCTCAGGCCAGCAGTGGAGAGAGTGCGTCTGACTCCCTCACGGCAGCAGTGGAGATAGCGCGGCTCTCCCTCAGGGCAGCAGTGGACAGAGCACGGCTCTGCCTCACTGTCACTCACCCGTCTCCCTCAGGGCAGCTGCGGACCGAGCACGGCTCTGCCTCAGGGCAGCAGTGGAGAGAGCGCGTCTGGCTCCCTCACGGCAGGAGTGGAGATAGTGCGGCTCTGCCTCAGGGCAGCAGTGGACAGAGCTCGGCTCTCCCTCAGGGCAGCAGTGGACAGAGCATGGCTCTCCCTCAGGGCAGCAGTAGACAGAGCTCGGCGCTGCCTCAGGGCAGCAGTGGACAGAGCACGGCTCTGCCTCACTCTCACTCAGCCATCTCCTCCGTCTCACTCACCCGGCTGCTTGCTCGAGGTCACGTGACACACTTCAACCAATATGAGGGTGTACATGTTTGGGAGGGGCACAGTTCTGGTTGGCTGCTTGGTCCCGGTCACGTGACGCATTTCAACCAATCCGTACCGCGTTAATCACACTGACAGAGTGGGCTATATTTCGATTTAAAGCTTTTGTGACTGCAGGGATTCATCTTCTTGGTTCTTTCGGTAAAGTCACGTAGAATGGAAATAATAAAATAATAAAAAGAAAACATGATAAAATAATTCTCACGACGTTTCGGCCACAACGCAAGCAGCCGTCCTCAGGTGAAGACCAGGTCTGTCGGGGAGACAGCGTCTGAATGAAACAACACCACGCTTGGAGCGTATATTCAAGCTGGGTTGGAAGGGGGGAAGGGCGCCTTGACAAATAATTTGCATATCAAGAGGAATTTAGCATATTTATGGGAAATGCAGGTATGTGATTAGTACTACTTGTGAAATGCGTAGGAGGTGGGCGGAGGGGTTTCAAAGTCATACTATGCCCGTGCATTATGCAGGATTAGCAGCATCAAAGGGAGGGGATAGGGGTAGCATTAATAAAGGGAAGGAATGTAATAGTATGTAGCTGCAGTAACTAAACAACCACGTAAAAAACTACAGTATAAACTACATAGTATCATCAGTATACTAAATATACTCTCCAATAAGGGAAAAAAGTTTAGCTGGAAGCATATTCTATTTTTTGTGACATAGAATTGTTATGTATTACTTACTGTTAGGCTGCTTGCGTTGTGGCCGAAACGTCGTGAGAATTATTTTATTATGTTTTATTTTTATTCTTTTATTATTTCCATTCTACGTGACTTTACCGAAAGAACCAAGAAGAAGAGTGGGCTATTATATGGAGTTATAGTTTTTTTTGCATTTTTCTCGTAATAAATTGTATTTATATAACTCTTTTTCTTATTTTTTTAAGCGTTACATGAATAGAACAGGTGACATGATATCATGTAAAGCAACCATAACCACATTAAAAACCTAGGTTTCCAATTTACGAGTAAAACTCTACTATCTACACAATATACATAGACGTTAAATGTAATAAAAAACCAAAATATTTTGGGAACAGTAGTCAATCAGTTGTTTTAATTGTCATACTGGAATTCAGCACATTAAATCCATAATAAACAGCGCATTTCATCTCTGAAGCAGACGACGTCTAAAATGTCGACCAGTATTGCCAGTGTGTGAGCGTGTGCGTGGATGTGTCTGTGTGTTCGTGTGTGTCTGTGTGTTCGTGTGTGTCTGTGTGTTCGTGTGTGTCTGTGTTCGTGTGTGTCTGTGTGTTCGTGTGTGCCTGTGTTCGTGTGTGTCTGTGTGTTCGTGTGTGTCTGTGTTCGTGTGTGCCTGTGTTCGTGTGTGTCTGTGTGTTCGTGTGTGTCTGTGTTCGTGTGTGCCTGTGTTCGTGTGTGTCTGTGTGTTCGTGTGTGTCTGTGTGTTCGTGTGTGTCAGTCTCAACAAGGCGTCTCATAGACGCTGGAGGACAAACCCCCTCTCTCTCCTCCTCACCTCAGCGTTTATATTTCATGCAAATGAACGTTCCAATAAACCAATTAGCCAGTTAACAGGTGTGGTTCTTAATTACGAAGAGACGTTAATTAGGGTCCATTCAGTCACCCTGTGATAACCAACCAGTTATATCCCAGACGTGGCCGCGAGATGGCAGGACCACCTTACAGCCTGATCTCACGTCGTTACAGGGCCGCATTTAAACCTTCACTCAATGCTTTTTCTACTCAGTCAACCCCCAGCTGTTCTGTGTGAGACGTGGGTCCAAGTTGTACACAAGACTCGACACAGAACGAGAGTCGTGGTGAAGATGATCAGCCAATTCGCCTCCTGCTGTCCCTCAACATAAAACAAAGACTGATCGCGTATTGTTTTACACATCCCGTCAACCACACGGCCTACCTTCTGGGAGCGCATCTTACACGTCGCATTTATTTGACGTAAGCAGGACTCCGGACCGGCTTTGGCATTCGATGTCTCATGGGCAGAGTCAGGGTCGCTTGAGCCAGAGCTGCCAGACGTCCATAGGCAAGGCCCTCTCTGGTTGATAGGGGTCCTCGTGAAGACGAGACAAACCGTCTGGCTCGTGCTTGATACAAGTGATTCCGTGGCCACAAGTGGTTTATCATTTGAGGTAAAAGTGGGAATTGTATTGCCACGTGAAAACTAATTGTCACAGTAAGTGTGCACTTTAACACGAAGGCTTTCGGGACCGATATCATCCATAAGAGGTTTTTTGGGATATATAATAACGTTTCGTTAAAATCCGCCACCACCCGACACAGCCAACTAGTAAGGGTTGGCACGTAAACAGAACGTGGCCAATTCGTCACTAATACAGCACACCGGTGTGTTGGAGAGCCAAGCCACAACATTTACAATCTGAGTAGAACGTTACGCCAGTAATTACAATTAGCTCAATCAGGCGACAGCCAGATTTGTGGAGAAGTCTATCTGTTTCATTTCTAATATAGAGGCATAGATGTGGTGACCACGCTTCTGCGCTCTTGTGCCACTGGGGGGGAGGGGGATTACTAAGGCAACGTACATTATGCATGTGCATTATGCGAGCCCTTTGAACTTGTCCTGCCTGTCTATTGTGTGTATTAAAATATCCATACCAACGGTAATCCATATTGAAGTAAGCTGCCCTTTGTAGGCATGCATTTAAATAATGTATTATTTGATCATTCGCTTCCACGCAGCACTAAGGGGGTCGCTATCCGAACGGTTAAAGTTATTTTGATTTCTTTCAATTTCGATAGATTCTCGAATTAGTCTTGGCCAGTAGTAGCTAGTTTTGCACAGAACTTCAACATTACACTGTGTAACAATTTTTTATTATTTTTTTGTTCCTGGGTAGTAAGTGTTATTTCCTAATTGCTTATGCCTCAAAAGTACAGAAAATGGCTATTATTTCCCATAAACTTTGCTTTTGTGACTAGGACAGTAATATTTAGAAATTTACCTAATTTTTAGAACTTTCCAGATAGATTCAGTGCTCAGTAAACTTGGAGTAACATCTAGAATATTCTAGAACTTTCTAGTAATATAAATAGTAGTATAAATACAGGGGCCTTTTGCCCACCAGTTCAGTTTAGTTCCAGCTGCCTAAGTGGATATATATCTGCATTTTTCTGAAATGGGATCAAGAGGCTGCAAGCATCCGGCAGACGCATTTCCTATTTCTGCGGCCAATTTATCAAGACAAGAGCGAAAAACTACTCTGTGGAAGCATCTGCTAAGATGTGTGAGGCCTACAAGGCATATTTCGGCATGCCTGTTGGGGATCAAGACAAACCCTGGGCATCTCATTTCACCTGCGAGGAATGCAAAAAAACTCTGGAAGGTAAGATGGACAATGGTTGCTCAGAATTTTATGTTATAAAATTTGTAAAAATGTTTAAAATTGTAAAAGTTTTTTTCTTTTTAAATGTTTTACAATTTTCAATGGTTTTGAAAAAACATCATATATGGAAAATGTTGCGAGAATCTCTTACATATTAGTCAAGGGTAAAATAAATGTATTTTTGTGGGATGGTACAGAGAGGAAAAGAGAGCCGTGAAGTTCGCTATCCCATGAATTTGGCAGAAACCCACTGACCACTCAAGCAACTGCTACTTCTGCATAGTGGACCCTTCCAAACCTCGGACTGGCAAGAACGCACCTGCTATCACGTATCCCGGACCTTCCTTCATCCATCACCCCGGCGCCACACTGCCATGAGCTCCCCGTACCCACTCCTCCGGGGAGAGAGCAGCCGTCTTGAGAAGAGAGCAGCAAGTCAGAGAGCGAGGAAGACGGTGTAGATCCAGATGACAATTTCAGAGGTGGAGCTGAGGAGAGAAACCCATACTACCCGAACCAAAAATACCTCAACGACTTGATCAGAGATAGTTGTTCTCACCAAGTCTAATGCCGAGCTATTAACGTCTAGGCTCAAGCAGTGGAACTTGTTGGATGAAATATGCTTTGGCTCTTTCGGTAAAGTGACGTAGATAGAAAAAAAAAGTGAATAAAAATAAAATAGAAATCTAAATAATTAAAACGAAAAAACCATTAATGTAGACTGTAGCCTGGTTTTTAAGCTGGTGAGAAAATTGGCAATCTATAATGTAGACTGTAGCAATGGTTATTAAACTGACTGAGCGCACTGATAGTCTATAATATAACTTATTCTGGTTCTTTCAGTAATACAAATACAATAAAAATAATAAATATAAAAGAACCGGGCTACAGTCTACATTATAGACTGACAGTACGCTCACCAAGGTTAAGAACCAGGCTTCAGTCTACATTATAGACTGCCAGTACAGTCACCCAGCTTAATAACCATTGCTACAGTATAAATTATAGACTGCCAGTACACTCACTCCGATTAAGAACCAGGCTACAGTCTACATTATAGACTGCCATTACACTCACCCAGCTTAATAACCATTGCTACAGTCTACATTATAGACTGCCAGCACACTCACCAAACTTAATAACCAGGCTACAGTCCACATTGGAGATTGCCAGTACACTCACTCCGATTAAGGACCAGGCTACAGTCTACATTAAGTGGGTTTTTGTATTATTTTTTATTTACTTTCTTTTTATTATTCTTTTTCTATCTACGTGACTTTACTGAAAGAACCAAAGAATATTAATTCCTGCAGTCACGAAAGTTTAAAGTCAAAATCTGTTGGATGAAAGTGTGCAAGTCACGGATCAGAGGAAGCTTCACCAACCTTTTGCCACTTCTTCACCCGTCAAGATGGGCTCTGCTTCTGCCACAATGTGACCAGTCTGTATGAGGCAATCGGAATCGCCTGTAACCAAAATGAGTGGCGCCTCTTCATTGACAGCTCATCTAAGAGCCGTGCTGCTCCATAATGGTAACAAGTACCCGTCTCTTCCCCTGGCTCACTCGGTGCACCTCAAAGAGGATTACAACAACATCAACACCTTGCTGGACGCCTTTAAGTATGATGAGTACGGCTGGGAGAATTAAAAATGGTGGCATTCCTAATGGGTCTCCAAGGCGGTTTTACCAAATTTCCCTGCTATCTTTGCTTTGGGACAGCAGGGACACCAAGGCACACTACCACAGGCGGGACTGGCCACAGCGGACCAAGTTCTCTGTGGGGAGGAACAACGTCAAGTGGGAGCCACTGGTTGACCCCCAGAAGGTGTTGATGCCACCACTGCACATCGAATTTGGCCTTATGAAACAATTTGTCAGAGCTGTAGATAAGGAGTCGGCAGCCTTCAAGTACTTCAAGACTTCTTCCCTCAGCTGTCTGAGGCAAAGGTCAAAGCCGGTGTCTTCGTCGCACCACAGGTAAAGAAGATCCTGGAGTGCAATGAATTCCCCAAGAAGCTCACTAGTGTTGCGCCATAACAAGGTGCTGTAAGTCGCTTGTGACCGGAGGTTGACACCCCAGACCCCCACGGGCTGGGGGCTGGGGGGGATAGAGACCACCCACCGATTTAAGACGCTTTAGGATTTAAGGCCCTTTAAGACCTTCCAGAAGGTTCTGGAGGTGGGGTTATTAGGGGAGGGGTAAGCCCCGACTTGGGGATAAAAAGCCGACCCTCTGAACGGGTCCGGGAGTGTTCACCAACTCAAGCCTGAAGACATCCCAAGACCTGAAGACTGGACCAGCACCCGGGGACCCTCAACCGAAGCTCTTGTCAGAGCCGGGTTGTAGCGGACCGGTGGTGGGACCCGTACCCTGGCAGGGTCGGGTCGGCCTAGTCTCCCTTAGCGGCCGTGGCAAGGGACCTGGGTGCAGAGTAGCCCGGGGTGTGTAGAACACACTAGAAGGGAGGCTGTACCTCCCTTAGGCTATCAGGCTGAAGGGGCTGTACCCCTTCGTGTTAAAGTTGCTGTTAGTAGAGTTGTTGAAATTAACGCGTTGCCTCCAGAAGTCGTCTCCGTGTAGTTAGTAGACACACACAGAACCGGCCCTAGACCTTTGGGGGCCCTAAGCAAAATTTGGTTGGAGGCCCCTTTGATGTATGATTTTTTTCACCCACTCGCTAGCAGTGACTCTAGGGGGCCCTCTGCTGGCCACGGGGCCCTTTGCAATTGCAAGGGTCGTTAGTGGCTGGGCCGGCTCTGGACACACAACACTAGTAATGGGAAAGCGGCTTGGGACAGCTTTGTCGCAGTGGATCGTGGCTTCCTGGGCAACCACAAGGTCGAAAACTATGTGGAACTGGTTGAGACTCTGGTGAAGAACGATGGCACAATGGGCTGTAGGATGTCCATCAAAGTCCATATCCTTGATGCGCATCTTGATAAATTCAAGGAGAACATGGGAGCATACTCGGAGGAGCAAGGCGAGCGCTTTCACCCGGATATACTGGACTTTGAACGCCGCTACCAAGGACAGTATAACGAGAACATGATGGGAGACTACATTTGGGGGCTGATTCGTGAAAGTGATTTACAGTATAATCGTAAATCCCGAAAAACTACTCACTTCTAAATATATATTTGTATTACTTTTGTATAAATACATGTTAATTTTGAGTGATATGTTTTTTTTTTACTTTATGTGAACGACAAGACACAAATTCGCCCGTTTTCTCATTGAAATAGGTAAATTTCATAATATCACTGGCCTGGTCACAAAAGCAAAGTTTGTGGGGAATAATAGTCATCTTTCTACTTTTTAGGCTTAAGAAATTACAAAATAACACTTACTACCCAGGATCAAAAATTGTGTTACATAGTGTTATCAAAATAAGTTGAGTGTCTTTGTTGGCACGCTGTACTCGTGACGAATTAGCACGTTCTGTTTACGTGACAACCCTTACTCGTTGGCTGTGTCGGGTGGTGGCGGGTTTTAACGACACATTTATATATTTACGCGATCTAACCCCAAAACCCTCTATTATGGAAGTGTGCACTTGCTGTACATGCCAAATTCACGCTAATTGCTGGCACAACCTGTGCTAATCGGGAGGTAATCTACGCCGCATGTCGGCTGTCGCATGGCTGACCGCTAATTGCATATCGTGCACTGAAGGCACAGCAGCAGCAAGCAGGGCGCCTCGTGCTCACCGCAGCTCCATTCTCAAGCACGATGACAGCGGCGGCAACGCACAGGAGCTCAACGCCCATATCGAGGTTTGCTGCTGGCCACGACAAGAAGAGAGCGCTTCACAATAGCCTGATTACTAATCTAGTATATAATTACAATAACCCCCCCCCCTTCAAATCTTTGCACCTGATGAGTTAATGAGTTAATGATGACGTCACCCTGCTGCTGCTCTATATAAGAACGGGAGACACAGCAGAGCCTCACCATTCTGGCGAATTTCCCGATGATGCTGGATGAAATTACCAGCGAAACGTCGTACTCAAATTGTAAATGTTGTGGTTTCACACTTCAACACACCGGTGGGCTAAAGCAGTGAACGATTTGTCTTTTGTCAACGTGACACTTTTTTACTGATTGGCCATGTCGGGTGGTGGAGGGTTACGACACATTTATAAATAACGCGATCTAAACCCAAAAACGTTGATTATGAATAATATTGGTCGCGAAAGCCTACGTGTTAAACTGAGAGAGTCCGTGTCATTTTTCTGCGCAGCGCAATCCACGATTGTCGCCGTGACCGTGCTTCGTGAGAGCGTGGCGTGGCAAGTGCTGGTGTGGATACACCACACACGCCGCCGAACTGGCGAAGCGTCAATCCCCGTTGTGTTCAGAGCAAACTGCTGCTGCTGCTCAAATCGGCATCAGGGCATCAGAGCTCAACCTCCTCCTGTTGGCAGCCCTGCGGAGCCAGTGGTGGGAATTTTATCTTCCTATCGTGGGGCCAGATAGGAACGACCTCTTGACTCGGCAGTTGGGAAAGGTTATTTTATTTGTAATTCTACCTGTGGTGGAGTAGAGTGTGTGTAGGGCCACCGCTTCCAAGACATCTGGAAGAGTAGACCAAATGGATATTCTAGAGGGTCTCTTTGAAGTGGAGGCGCTTGCGCCAGCGGTGAAGAAGCAATCGCCTTGACACACAACCTCGACCTTGCTATTACACACAGCCTCGACCTTGATACTACACACAGCCTTGATATTAAACACAGCATTGACCTTGATAATACGCACAGCCTAGACTCAGCACATCTGAGTCTAGGCTGTGTGTATACCGAAGGTGCATACGTACACGTATCGAAGATATGTCGCGCAGCATACGTAGCCTGTTGGAGCAAGTGCCGTCAGCGGGCATCTGTTAAGGTTAAACCAGCACACGAGGGGGTGGATTGGCCAGTACCACGCCCGACCGCCCCTATCTCCCCATTAGTGATGCTTATTATACACCGCACAATGCACTCGTTTAAGACTGAGTCTACCTAGCGGAGGCCCAGGACCTATTATAATATGTATCGCTGATGTTGGCCGTGAGCGGGAATCGATCTCGGGTTCTCATGCTCCTAGCGCAGTGCGCTAATCACTGCGCCACCACTCTTCAAATTCGGTGCATACCGTCACGCGCGTAACACGCACGCACATGCATATACATACATCCAAACGTGCATAAACACATTTCTGGTGCCAATAACACACTGCACTGGGTACGCACTCAATTGAGGCTGAGTCGACCTCGGGGCGGGGAAGTTTGGCTGGTTTGGGGCCGGCCAGTTTAGATATCACGCGGCGCCACTGATGTTATCCGTGACTTGGACTCAAACTCACGCCCCCAGCACGCACTCGCATAGACTCGCCCAGGAGCAGATGCCACGTGTTTAACAGCAGCCAGGGGGTAAGTCGTTCTCATCATCAACTCACCTTTACAATTTGTGCAATTAACCACCCACCGGATAATTAACACGCGCGCGCGACTCTTGCTTGATGTCTGGGTCAAGGTATTTTGCGCCGCTGACGGGGAGCCCAGGACGGGGGGGGGGCCTCGGTTACCCGCGGGTTGTCGAGCGGACTCGCCACGAGCCGCTGGGACTTTGGGGGCTTCCCAGTCAAGAGGATGCCGAAGCCCTTTCTGGCACGGCGTTAATTGAGCCAATTATAGAGGCAGCCGCCTTAATCGACAGCCATGTGTTGAGATGTAAATGTGGTCGACGTGAAAGAAAACAAGAGCTTCTTTTCATTTGAAAAATGTTAGGGCCAAATCGGTCAATCCACTGCTGGACGAAGGCCTCCCCCCAAGCCTCCGCAACCATTGCCTCCCTCTTCTCGCGATGTTGCGATGTCGCAGTCCGCCTGGGACTTGTGCTCTCATTACGCGCAGGGTATTTGAACATACTTCACCACGCTGGTCGATGCTCTTTTCTCAAAATGGGGTTAGCAGTTGTAGGGGGGGAGCGTCTAGAACCGGTTCAGATGTCCCCAGTTCGCCACTGATGTTAGCCGTGGCATGGAAATCGAACGCAGGCTCGCTCGGTGCATGGCGGAGTGCGATAACCACTGCGCCACCGCCCAAACGACAGTGCAAGCCGTACTGAGAAAGAACCCCAGGTGATCGTCGGTGAGGAGTGTGGGGTCGTGGCGATGGTGATGATGATGTAAATTACATCTTTAAATAATATTCCGTGGTGTAAACTGCATGCAGAGGAAAAGCGCCCAGCCTCATCCAGACCATCAGCTCACAAGGGCTGCACGCGTGGTCGTTTTGTTATTTAGTCCACCAAACGCAAAGAGATGACACAATGTGACCGTCACATGCAGTTCTCTTGAACTGGTGGTCTGGACAAGGCTGACGGCTCCTGCACGTGCGATGATGCTGCACACCCGTGTGTGTGTTGGTGGGCGCCGCGGCGGCGACATCCGAACTATCTTGCCTGCTATACAAGAGGTCGTGGGTTCGATCCCGAAACTAATGCCGCCTGCTGCTGCATATTTAGAGTCTGCTTGTCTCTCTCCCCGTGGCCGCTGGGGTTTTTCTCCGGGTTCTCCGCTTTTTCCCTCCACATTTAGAAACATGCGTTTGAGTATTTGTGGCCAGGTCGCTTCTGAAAATACCTGCACAGTTCAATGGGCCGTACCTGGTAAAATAAACAAAAAGTGTTTGTTTGTCTAGAATTTGCTTCAAGGCTGCACTCACGTTTATACTCTGATGAGTCTTCTCGTCATGTACAGATTTTGAACAAATACAAAATAACCCAACACATTCGCCCATAACAGCGATACTGACGGGCGTGTCGAGTATTCGTTTCGTCTGTGCTTGTTTGTTGAACTTCTTCCGTACCGTACGTAGCCAACAGTGCTAATCGGAGGTGCACCGGTGCCTACGCAGATGTGGCAGCATCACCACCACCAGATAGAATTCGTTCACATTTCGATGCACGTGTCGTTGTCGGACCAAGGACAGACGACGATTGTATGTCTGCTCGAGATGTCGCTCCGGGTTTGTCGTCGCGATCTCCCCGGGAGCGCTGCTCGGCGGAGTGCATCGCAGCAGTGGCAACAGAGAGGCGGGCAGGGCGCAGCGCTCTAGCAAGGCTGTGCCTGACAATGAACATCGCCATTCCGATGATCCTCAAGGAGGAGGAAGCTGTTTTATTCAGTGCGCACTTTTGCCCGCCGTGGCACGCGGGTGGGAAGCGTGGACATTGTTAAAGAAAGTGTAACGAAGGCCGAGAATTGCGCATAGAAGCGTGGGGAGAGACGCCGAGCCTTTTAATTACGCCGAGAGGCACAGAGAGAAGCAGGCGGATGAGAGAACGCGCGCCGGTTGGAGACATCGCATTGACCGTGAAGGGGAGTGAGTGGAGGATGGGCAGACGCGGCACGGAGAGGCAGCCGAGAGGGAGTCCACCGTGGAGACGGAGCGATGACATCGGCTCGCGTGTAGGAGCAAGACGGATTGTGGAATCGCACGACTGTGAGGGGAGTGGGGATGCCTTCATCCAGCAGTTGATTGACCACGGCTCATGTTGATGATGATTAACCCAATGCCAACGCGAACAGAGAACCTGTTTATACACTTACCATGATAATAATGTATTAAGCACACGTTCATGTATATACGCTTAATAGTTAATACTCACCGACAAATAAACGCAAATCATCATCGCGTACGCCAACAATTTACTGTAAGAACGTTGGAAAATCGTCCTCGCCCGAGAAATACAAAATGTTGGTGTAGTCCATCGGCCGAGCGGCCTTCCAGATCAATACGATCCAGTTCGCTGGTTTAAGCACAAAAACTCTGGGCTGGTTTCGATCCTCTGGGTCTCATCAGCAGTTAGTCAGCCTTGTTGAACAAATGCTGCTCGATTCCCAGATGTTATTGGTAAGAGCGCTCCGTATAAACCATGGGGCCCCATTCGACCTCGCAGCAAATTATTAAAGCTTTCCAAACGGCACATCGCTGCCCGACCAATTTCCGAGATTTCCGAGGAGATCCGATGAGATCAGGTGAATTCGTTTTTGTTGTTGTCATTGGCTAAACCATTGAAACTTTCGCGAAATTCATCATCGGCGTCGCAACAGCCGCGTTCCGCTATTTCCACCGCGCTGCACAACGTGCCATAATTGTGTTATCATTTGCCACATACGCCTCATTCTGTTCCTTCCTCACAGACCCCCCCCACCCCCCACAGATCCTCACGCTCGATAGCCGGGCCGGGCCTGACGCGCGCGCAAACAGCCCTGACGATAACGCCAGCCGCACTCTGTGTGCGTGTGCGCGCGGGCACGTCACTGCTACTCACCATCATTATTCCTGTTCCACAATATAATTCATAATGTAAGAGGCAGGGCTTGGCAGCTCAGCGCCGTGGTGTCAGAAGAACAATTTTTATGCAACGAAAGCTCGCGATTTGATCTGCACTGAAAGCGAGAATAATTGTCGCGGTAAGAGCTCGTACGGTACATCACGTGAGAGTGGTTTGTTTGGCCTGACAACATAACTTGGCCTGACAACATAACTTGGCATGACAACATAACTTCGGCGAGATTCTTACGAGGCCTCACCTAAAAATCAATGATGAATCATAGTTCAAAAGTGTTATTTGGGGACGTTTCCGTGATGGTTGAGACATTGATTGTTGAGGCGTAAGGCGCTTTGAGTTTGTCGATGTTTTTCAAGTGCCGTATCAATACACAAATTATGATGACTATCAATAATACTCATCAATACCAAAACAAATATTCATGAACGTCACCATTCCTTCCCGTGCAGATCGCTTAATCCAATCAGCCCTCGCTCACTTCGCCAAGCGCTCACTCTGGGTAGAGGACGTCTGAAGGGGGTTTATTGGTCGCGATGAGATGGAGCCAGAACATTTGTGAAGCTTCTACTGGGCTAGGTGGATTGTGAAGGACGGGAGAGAGCACAGCAAGTAGGTTGCGGATGGTGCCCTCAGAAGATATCGCTGCGCAGAAGCTTTTGAGTGGGCCAAGTTTTCCGGGTTTTCCTTCACATATAAACCGTCTTTACTCAAACATCTGGGGCAACCCCCTCTTGAAATTTAGGTCTTGAGACTCAATAATAGTGTTACTGTCAACCGCACGCACAAATCCCACTCAGGAAACAGATAAACTAATAAACAAACAAATAGGCTGTCAATAAAATGGCTCCCAACAGAATTGGCTTAAGCAGAAAACTCTGGGCAGGTTTTATTTTTTTTCTGAGCATCATCAGCGGGCGTGCGGCAAGTCGAATACACGCCTCTGTGCTGGCTGATGTTGCAGGGCAACTGAACCTGCCCAACGTTTCGCGCAGCACCCTCTTGAAAATACGTCTTGAAACTGGCCACGACACTCGTTGCTACTGCTCCTGCCACAGTAACGCGCACATGCGCCGTACACTGCCCTTGGCGCTCATCCCACAGAGCACCATGCCCTTCAACCCCCTGAGTGGCAGCTGCTCAACAGCGGTATGCAGCAGGCAAGGGGAAGATGCAGCGGAGGATGTGGTGGTTGAGTTGATTGGTGCTGATGGCAGTCGAGGTGATTGGTGGTGTTGTTGTTGTTGCCGAGTGGTGTTGGTGGTTGAGATGTTGGTTGAGACCGTAATATTGGTGATTGAGGTGATTGAGGTGGTGCTGATGGTGTTGGCTCACCATCCCACGTCTGTGTGCCCACCACGCAGACGATGTCCACCGACACCGAGTCTCTATCCTACTACTATGGCTTCATCACTCGCAAGGAGGCTGAGCGCTTCCTCAAGCGGGGCCGCCGGGACGGCTGCTACCTCCTCAGGGCCAGCCGCAGCCACCTGGGCGGCTTCGTGCTGAGCGTGCGCTACCGGAGGGGCCAGTGCAAGCACTACCCCGTGGTGCGCACGGGAGGAGGCCGCTTTGTCATCGCGGGCGAGGCGGCCACCACGCTGGAGGAGGACGGCGTGGGCGCGGAGCACGCGAGCCCCTCCGATTTGTGCTCCTACCACTGCCTCGTGGCCGACCGCCTCTGCTGCGTGCTCACGGACGCCGTGCAGAGGCCGCCCGAGTTCAAGCCCGGCTCCCCGCTCTTCGACGTCGTCAAGGAGAAGACGCTCCGCGCCTACGTGCGCGACAACTTGGGCCTGCAGGTGAGCGCTGTGGGGTGAGCGCTGTGGTGGGGGTGCTGTGGTGGGGGTGCTGTGGGGTGAGTGTTTTGGCGTGAGTGTTTTGGGGTGAATGCTGTGGGGTGAGTGTTT
>CM025608.2:391607-401682 GCA_014621495.2 Entosphenus tridentatus | reverse complement strand
GAGTGCGTGGAGGGGAGTGGAGTGAGATGAGAGGGGAGAGGCAGGAGCGTGCGTGGAGGGGAGTGGAGTGAGATGAGAGGGACCCGCATTCAAATTCCAGTCTCAAAATCCCCCCACAGCGTCGCACCCGGCTACATTAGCGGGAGAAATGAATTAAAATCACCCAATTAATTTGACATATTCCGCGCTGTTCCGTGCGACGCCCTTTGACCGCGGTGCCACAGCACAGAGGCCTCGCGAATGGGGGCCCAGTCTGGGGATTATGCAAATGAGGCGTTTTTTTATGCTTGGGGAACCGGTCCAATTAACGGCACTCTAATTGGGTATTTAACGTACAGACCTAGCGCATTTTCTCCCCCCAGCCCCGGCCCCCATCAACGCCCGCGCCACACGTGACTTCTTCGCTCGACCGCTCGCCACGGAGCTCGCGTTGAGCACCGTGACTCGGATGGGCGCTTTGTGTTGTGCATTTTATAACTGCGTTTGAATCACCTTCACCATCACCGCCATCATCACCGCCGCCATCATCATCGTCACCACCAACATCTGCATCATGTAATTTACAACTCTGGGTGTAGTTTATGATTCAACCCATCACCACCACCAATGCCGCAGGCTGGAGACACTGGAGATGTAATAGCACGCAGAGGTGTGGGTGGGTCGGTTGAGTGGGTTCAATGAGTGGGTGAGTGTGTGGGTGAGTGAGTGGTTGTAAACTGTGGTGGTGGTGGTGGTGGTGTTTGAACACAATGTGGATGGAACAATCAAAGTCGCGTCACCCGAGTCCAGAACGCTGGTGGAGGAATCAATGACTGAAATTCATGAGAACAGTAACCATGGCAGTAGCCATATTAGAGTGAGAAGGAGGCATCCGGCCGCCGATGAATCAGCGAGTTCAAGATCAACAATTACCACAAGTGCCGCTTCACTCTGAATTCTAACCACTGCAATAGTATGGTGGGAACAGGGTGACAGCAGCAGCAGCAGGGCTCGGCCTTTGTGCACGTGTACGAGAGAGCGAAAAGAACACGTGACATCATACAAACATGGAAAGGGAAGTGAATAGGGCTTGGGCAGCAGCACGCGTCTCGGCTGGTGAGGACGATGACGGCCGATGGTCGATGGTCGAGACTAGAAACGGAGTGGAAGTTGAGAGGGGTCAATCCACCGCGAAGACGGAGCAGTGAAATCAGCTCGTGGTGATGCGCAGAGTGGGCGCTGGGCAGATTGTCACTTCGCAGGATTCTGAAAGGTGGCAGCGGCTTGTGGAGGGAGGCCTTCATCCAGCAGTGGATTGATCCTGGCTGCTGCTGCTGATGATGATGGTGGTGGTATTTTTTGTGCCGCGTGTCGTTCCCACACAGCACCGCCACTCGGCGCCTCCATCCCCACAACCGCGCCGATGGATGACGCATCTGCGCTACTCGCTCCCGCTGTTCCGGCGAGCACCGGCTCCGGTGAGTCTGCCCGTCGCCTCACCCACTCACCCAGCCACCCAGCCAGCCACCCAGCCACCCACTCAGCTACCCATCCGCCCACCTAGCCAGCCACCCAGCCATCTACCCAGCCATCTACCCAGCCACCCAGCCATCTACCTAGCCACCCAGCTATCTACCTAGCCACCCAGCCATCTACCCAGCCACCCACCCAGATATCTCGCCACCCAGCTAGCCACTCACCCAGCAAGAAACCCAGCCATCCCACTCAGCCAGTCAGCGCGTGGCACGGCAGGGTGGCGCAGTGGGAACAGGAGATAGGCCTTCAGCAAAACATTGAGAGGCAACTGAAAATATCACAATGGGGCCGCACACAGGAGTGACATTGCCTTGTTCAGCACTTTGGAATAACAACGACAACAACAACAACGCAATTGACCTTGGAAAGCCTCACGCTCCTCAAGACTTTTTGTCAAGAGGGTCCTGCTGCGTTGGGATGATTGGCCATTTCCATTCATGGCGAGTGTGTGGCTGACTGCCTCTCTGTCCGCAAAAGAGGTCCGTTGTGTCACTGCAGGTGAGATGTAAATGCCATGTGAATCTACAACGAATTGTATTGACCCACAGAGACCCAAAGATTCACATATAGACCTATAGACCCACACACGTGTGCATACACACACGTGTCTCACCTCCGCTTCGTCTCTCCGCAGGCAAGAGGTGGAGAATATGACTTCCAAGGTAACGACATTTAATTCCTCACCTCATTCATTCCTGACTTTCACCTATTCACTCCTCATTCCCTTGACATCCTGGACACACGAGATTTGTCTTACGAAGGAATCTCTGGGTAAAATATTTTAATAGATAAAATGTTTACTGGTTCATACATGTTTCATTTATAATTCCTGATTAATTCATTCTACATTAACAAATATGAATCGATCATTCATTATTCAATACATCCTCATCAATTCTCCATGTATTCCTCATTCATTCATTACTCATTCAAAATCTGAAAATGTAAGACTCAACTGCCGTGGTTTTGGCCGATGGCTACTCTGGCCGTCACCTCCCGTGCCTCCCCCCCTTCCGTGCCTCCCCCATCACCCCCCATGCCCCCCCCGCCACACCCCCGCATCGCCCTCGGCGCTACTCCACGAGATTTCCGAAGGGATTCTCCCATCGCGTGCTCACCGCCAGCACCACCGCCGTGGTCGTATGAAGCCACCCGGCACTCCGGGAGACCTACCAGCGGATTCCTTACCACCATGCCAGCATGGCCACAGCGCGATTGGAATGCATGATTTTGACGGAACGTAACAAAAACTAACAGTAAGGAAACGGTCTGACGGCAACGTGCCGTGCTCACGGTTGTCGCGATGCGGTCACTGGGCAGACAACTGGCGGAACCTGTACGAGATCAACCGGCGCGCGCTGCCGCACGAGACGCCGGTGTACAACAGCCTGTACGAGGACCCCGAGGAGGTGCGAGGGCGCGGCATGTTCCTGCAGCGCGAGCGCCTCACCCTCGACTGCGGCAACCAGCTGGGCTCCGGCAACTTCGGCGCCGTCCTGCGCGGCATCTACAAGTTCCAGAAGTAGGGCCCTCGCGCGCCCGCGTGGGCGCCAGTGTGGGCGTGCGAGTGAGCTTGCGAGCGCGTGCCTGTAGCCCTGGTGAGCGTGTGCGCACGTGTGGAGTGGTGGCACGGCGGTTAGTGCACTGCGCTATGGACCCGGCCACCTGAGTTTGATTTCCCCTTATGGCCTCCCCCCTGATTGACTGCAATGGTGCAGTGTGTAAATATCAGCACTGGGGAGAAAAAGGCGGCCGGGCGTGGTGCTGGCCACACACCCCCCCCTCGTATGCCGTGCTGGACTAAATAGGCGCTCGCTAACAGCACTTTCCCAAACAGTTTGTTACGTCTATAACGGGGAAATCTTGGTCTGTGTGTTTGTGCGGTGCGCGAGTCCCCGTGTCTCCCACCTGCTCACCCTCCCGCGTGCCCTCCCCACGTCTCGCCACTTCTCCGGCGAGCAGGAAGGAGGTGCAGGTGGCCGTGAAGGTCCTCAAGCCCGTGGAGAACCAGGAGATGCTGAAGATCGAGCTGATGAAGGAGGCGGACCTGATGCACCAGCTGGACCACCCGTACATCGTGAGGATGTTCGGGGTGTGCGAGGGAGAGGCGCTCATGCTCGTTATGGAGGTCGCCTACCTGGGCCCCCTCAACAAGTACCTCAAGGAGCACAAGTGCGTGGTGGGGCGCGGTGTGACGCGGCGTGACGCGGCGTGACGCGGCGCGCCGCGACTCGACAGGGTAGTCCGGGGGGTCCCAACGTGATGGCGCGACGACCCCGGCGCGGCGTCGCCGTTGGGCGGTTTCCCACGTTCGGGCCTCGGCGGCCACGGCTGCGTTCCGTGGGAGACGTTCAAACGATGAAAATCGGTGCACCACCCCTGGCACAGCAGGGTTCACAGAGGGCGAGTCGTGGCCAGATGGGGCCAGCCCCAGCCAGTGCCAGCCCTAGCCAGTGCCAGCACGCTGCGCCATCACCCACGTCGGTGGCCCCACCGCTGACGCCGCACGAACCACGTGGGCCACGCGTTCGGGATGCCAACCGTGCGCTGGTACGCCGGGGCACCACGTGGTGCAACGCGAAGTGACTCGTCATTCGTCCTTCCTCCCCCTCCTCCCTGCCTCCTACCTTCATCCTCCATCTCATTGTTCTCCATGTCTTCCTCTTTTCTTCTCCTGCCTACTCCGTCCTCCCCCATCTCGTCTTCCTCACGCTCTCCCTCCATGTTCTTGTTCTACTCCTCCCTCCTCAACCCTCCCCCATCGCTCGGCAGAGAGACGATGTCATCGACTCACCTGGCGGAGCTGATGCACCAGGTGTCAGACGGCATGAAGTACCTGGAGGAGCGCAGCTTCGTGCACCGCGACCTGGCGGCGCGTAACGTGCTGCTGGTGAGCGAGCGCTACGCCAAGATCAGCGACTTCGGCCTCTCCAAGCCCCTGGCGGCCGGAGAGAGCTACTACAAGGTGAGCCGCGGCCAGCGCTGACCCCTCGTCGCTGGGTTATGTTGGGCCGTGGCCGTCGCTGGTGTGCCACCGTCTACTGCCCCTCCAGATGGCTCAGCGGTGGAGCGAGTGGCTCGCATTTGGAAGGTCGAGAGGTCAAAGCCCCAAGGCCCGTTGGGGGATTGAACTCAGTCCATCATCGTCAGCTCTCCAGGGTCGATAAAACAATGATACTGCTTGTTAGCCCAGGAAGGCATCACTGAGTCTCAACCCTTGTGCTGGAGGGTCCTGCCAAGTTTTTTTAAGTAGGAGGCGACGGTTGCTGCTGCTGCTGCTACTGCTGCTACCGCTGCTGCTGCGTGTCATCCTAATTAAGTTCACTTGAGGTGTCGTTTTTCAAATTTGCCACATTTTGGACCGTCACACTTGTCAGCGAAGGCCCAATCTTCTCAGAGCATCTCGGGAACTCTGACGTCCACCGCGAGAGAAGTAGGCCGATGCACGCGCCGCAGACGTATTAACCGGGGGGGGGGGCGGCCAGCCCCGATTCCAACCGCAAAATTCCCCGCAAGGAGCGGCGCGAGCAGCCGCAGTCGCCGGTGACCTCCATCCAGCAGCGGATTGATGACGGCGGGTGACGCGGGGCGCTCCGTGCGGTTGCAGGCAAAGGTGTCGGGCAAGTGGCCGCTCAAGTGGTACGCGCCAGAGTGCATCCAGCACTTCGAGTTCTCCAGCAAGGGCGACGTGTGGAGCTTCGGGGTCACCATGTGGGAGACCTTCACCTACGGGGACCGGCCCTACAAGGTGAGGGGCGTGCGTGTGCACGTGCGCGCGTGTGCACGTGCGCACGTACACGCGTGTGTACGTGCTCACGTACATGCGTGTGGGGAGCGGTCGCGCGGTGGTCAGCGGTGCTGCGTTATGAACCCGGCGACCTGAGTTCGATTCCCGCTCGTGGCCACCAACGCCTGCGACGATTGTCTGAACTGGACCTGGGGCCTCTCCTAGATCGACTCAGCCTCAAATAAGTACCTGGGGTGTTGTGTAAACATCGCCACTAGGGAGACAAAGGCGGCCGGGCGTAGTGCTGGTCACTGCCCCCACGCCCCTCCCCCCCCCCCCACCTGTCACAACCACACAACCGTTGTGGCGGTGATGTGGTTGTGACGAACGTTGTGGCGGTGGTGTGGTTGTGACGAATGTGCTCTGGCCTCTTGCTTGCAGGGCTTCAAGGCAGCCGATCTGGTGGTCTTCCTGAAGGCCGAGAAGAGGCTGGATAAGCCCCCGGGATGCCCGGATGCCATCTACGAGCTCATGCTCAAGACGTGGAACATCGAGTAAGCCGCATTCACTCCCGACGCCTGAGCCACCGGCGTGGAGGAGTAGGCCCATTACCCTCAAGCGGAGAGCACGCCTCCTTCACGACCGTCTCGCCACAGAGAGAATAGAGTCCGCTTACACAGCCCATTGGCCCCGCGGCCTTCCGGGAGTGCAACATTTCAGCAGCGTTGATGCAGCACAAGCAAGTGGTGGTGGATGAGACGAGTGTGATCGAACCGAGTCTTCAATACGGGCGGAGTAATCAATGAGTGAACCACCACCCACCAGCACAAAGATTAAGATCCCCCGTCCAGCCTTAACAGACTGTTGGGGCAAGTGCTGTTGTCGGGGTAGCACCTATGAAGGCCGGAATGGCACATGACGGGGTGGGTGGCCAGCACCTCGCCCGGGTGCCAGTCACCCTGGTGGCGATGTTGACTACGCATCGGGTGCGGGGATAGAGCGTTGCGCCCTCACGCGAGTCGTGAGATTTCCTCTAGGTGGTCCGGTTTCCTCCCACGTGTATGATAAACGCACTCATCACGAGTCGGCTGAAAATATCTTGCAACTAAAAAAAACAAATGCAGGCCCCTCTTGGAAAAGAGTCCTATGACTCAATGTGGCTTATTTGGCTGAATAAGTAAAGTAGGAATATTATTATTATACACTTGAATTCGCAAGCTATGGTGGACCGTGACGTCGGCGCAAGATCGCACGGTGGGGTTTGGTCTCGTGGGGTTGGGAACGCTGAGAACTTTGAAACGCAACGAGTCTGTCCCCGTCTGTGTCACTCGCAGCGCCAACGCTGCCGCCAGATGGAGAGAGGCTGGGTCATGACGACAGCCTCGGAGACGCGCGCGCGTGCGTGCGTTTGCGCGTGCGTGTTTAAATGCGAGTTTCTGTGCGAGTTTGTGTGCGTATGCGTACGTGTGTGTGTGTAAGGCCGTGTGCGCGTTTCAAAATCTGCGTGTGCGTGCGTGTTACATTGCGACTTCTTATCTCGCACTCCGGCACTTTAACCGCACAACCATTCAGCCCCCATTTCCCTCCCCCCACTACCCACCCTTCCCCCCACTACCCCCCCCACTACCCACCCAACCGCGCTCCTCCTCACGATGCCCGGGTCCCAGTGCGCTGGCACCAATCGGTGCCCGGGTCCTCTCTGCTCACCGCCTGTGCCCACTCCAGCGCTCTAGAAGTCGCGCTCTCGTTATCGTGGAGCTGCTGCGTCGGCAGTGGTGCACACGAAGCACAAACAGCAACAACAACAACAACAGCAATAAACAGCAACGCGGGGCAATTGCCCTTGTGCAATTGTGCCATAAAAAAACGGCCATTTCCGGAAACAATGCTTACTGCTGAACGGCGGCGGCTGTGGCGGCTACGCTGCTACTGAACGCGGCTACCTGGAGTAGTGACCCAGCGTTGTGTGGAGGCAGCAGCGAGGGTTGGTGGATCACACACAGATGGGCTGTGAAACTCCCCTCTATCCATGGGTATCGATTAAGAGCCGTACCTTAGCTCGCCAGGATAAGGCGGTACAGCAAGTGGGCTAATCGCCATCTGTTGCCATCTGTACGTGGGGGTTAGAGCGTTGCACCCTCGTACACGGCGTGGGTTTTCTCCGGGTGCTCCGGTGTCCTCCCACACATGAATAATAATAAACGCACTCACCCACCCACTCACTCGCTGTGGGTTAGGGTTAGGCAACATATCTCACAGTCACATTGAGCAGCAATTGGATTCTGGACGCTCCACTTGAGACCGCGCCCGGCGTCTTCAGGACAAGACCCAGGAAGTGAGTCTGGATTCATGGATTTTCATTGACTTCGGGTGGTAGTGGCGGTGGAGGGTTTTACAACACAAACTTGGCCAGATCGTCGTGCGGCCTGGGCCAGCAATCGGGAATCTTGACGCTGGCTGTGAACCCTTCGTACGAGTGTGACATTCTCCCCGCAGTGAGTAAAACGAACCAGAGGTGATCCCTGAATTGAATCGCGGCCATGATTGACCCACAAGGAGGAGGCGAGTTGATCATTGCCTGAAATAAATAATCGACCGCTTAAACGTCGTGAACATTGCAAAAACAACGTTTGGGTTTTTATCGGTGAAAGAGCAAACCGGAAACTCCCCAGAGGCTGCTCCGGCCAAACTGCACGCATCACGATGCTGTTGCAACTCTTTCAGGCACGTACTGCTCAACACGCAGTACGTGATTGGTTGATTGAGCGATGACCCCATCTCATTGAAGCCGCGGTGGGCAGAAGGTGTCGGGGTCAGAGGAGACGATGATAGCCGACGGTCGAGGATGATAACGGAGCGGAGACCGAGGAAGGGATCGCAGACCGAAGGGATCGCATTTCTAGAAGACGTTCCCCGTGGAGGAGATGGAACGGTGAAATCGGCTTCTCGAGCGTACAACAGGAGCTGGGCGGATCGTTACATCGCATGGCTGGGAGAGGTGGTGGCGGCTTGGCGAGGACGTGGTACATCAGTGGATTAATGATGGCTGACGATGACGATGATGATGATGTTGGAGTTGATGCGACCTATTTTGTACCAATCATGTACAGCCAACGTGACGTCGTTTCAATCGATCGGATCGATCAGATTGTCGGGCGATGGATCGGCTGGTAACGTGGACATGCCATCGATTGCTCACGTCTTTACAACTCGTGTCAAATTATCGGGACACTTGATAATTGATGCTCTCTTCACTTCTCCCTCTGTCTCCCCCCCTCTCACTCTCCTTCCCTCTTCCTCGCTCCCTCCCTGCCTCCCTCTCTCTCTCTCTGTGTGTGCCCGTCCACCAGCACCAACCTGAGGCCGTCGTTCTCGGATATTGAGGACGCGCTGGGCAGGTTCCTCGCCGGGAAGTGAACCCACGGGGTCATGGAGGAGACTCGTGGAGGAGACTCGTGGAGGAGTCTCACGGAGGACCACGAGTCCCGGGTTGACCCCGTGCGAGATCCCCACCAACGCAACTCCGCAGCCACGCACCCCGCACCTTCTCTCTCTCTCCTCCTCTTTCCATATGCGACGAGCCGGGGCCGGCGCGGCTCGGGACGCTCCGGGACGCGTTTCCACTGCGTGAACCGAGCCGTGCCGTTTGCGTCGCACGCGGCGACAGGCGAGTCCGGCAGCGCGGCCAATGACGTCGCACGTGGCCAACGCATCGCGAGCTGTCCCCGTGGCCCCGCTCAGCATCCCGAGCCGGCGTAGCACGGTTTGGTTTCCGGCTCGACAAATAGGCAATGGGAAACCACCCGTGCCGCGAGTGCTCCCGGGCTGGCTCGGCTCGGATGTGCCGGTTTTAAAAGAGTGAGTCGCGGTCCGGTCGGCCAAAATCGAGGCTCGATCGGCCGTCCGAAGATTTGAGTCACGACCGCTGTGAGCTTTGAGCCTATCGCGCTCTGGGTTCTACACGGCAGCTTGTGACGTGGCCGTGGAGAGTCCGTCACGTGCCAACCCCAACGTTCGTGACTGTCAGGGCTGGAAAGTCATCGCAGTAAGGACACAACTCGAATGCGACGGAATCGTGTTGTTCACGTAGTCGTTGGTGACCAGGCTGAGATAACCAACTCACTGCGCTTGAGAACCCGGTTTAATCGCAGGTTGTTAATTGGATGGCATCATCAGCTATGGTCTCTCCACTGCTGGATAAATGCTTGTCTACAGCATACAGCCTCCTCCACACACCACCCCTGGCATGCACATATACACACACACACCACACGCAAAAATAACCCACCCCCCTCCGTAGAGCCTTCAGAGGCTGTTGGGGCAAGTGCTGTTAGTGAGCACTTATGAAGGCCGGCACAGTACACGAGGGGGTGGGTGGCAGCACCACGCCCGACCACCTTTGTCTTCCCAGTAGCGATGTTTACACACCGCACCAGGTACTCGTTTGAGACCGAGCCGACCTCGGGGAGGCCCAGAACCGGTTCAGGTAATCGTCACTGGCATTGGCCGTGAGCGGGAATCGAACTCGGGTCACCGGTTCGTAGTGCAGCGCGCTAACCGCTCCACTACCGCTCCCCACGCACACTCCAGACACACATTCACACGCTCACACCCTCCCCTGGCCCTCCACTCTTGTCCCTCTTTACTCGAACACATTCACCGGCAGCTGGAACGCCGCGGTGTCACCCGCGAGGATTCGGCTCCACGCACCGAAGTAATCACCAGCACCGCTCATCCCGCAGATCACCCCACGCAATCCGAATCCAGGATGTCCGATTCTGGTCCGTGTCACACAGATCCTCCTCCTGTGGTGTGGTGGGCGTTGTTGTTGTA
>CM025608.2:377708-390509 GCA_014621495.2 Entosphenus tridentatus | reverse complement strand
CACTGTCGCTGTCACCGGCGTCGCGTCCGATGTTTGTGTGCGACCAGAAAGCCCTCCACTCTCCGATCACTGCCAATTACTCTGCTGGGATCATTTCCCGTCGTTCTCGTCCCCGATCGCACAGCCACCGGCGGCATCACCGACACGGAAACGCCGCGTGGCAGCACGAACCTCTGCGTTGTTTTTAGTACGGCCCGCAGAGGCGGACATCGCAGAGCCACATCTGAGATGCCCGCTTCTTCAGGTGACCTCGAGTCGACGTCGAGTGGACCCGTGGAAGTGGATGTCGCTGAGCTGACTTTGAGATCCCCGCTTGTTCACGTGACCTCTGGTCCACACACAGTAGAGGGCAGCACTTCCCCACCCGCTCGGCCGTACGAGAGTAATGTTCTGTTGAGAACCGGTGTCTGGATTCACTTGGCCCACGAACGTGATGAATCGCCGGTGGTAGCGCAAGCGTGGTTGTAAAGAATATGAAATAACAAAACAGCTCGGAAGACGATTCGTTTTACTCCTTCCCATGTCTTTCCCCAGCAAAAAAATAAGTATTTTTACCCATCCCATCAGCCACACGACTTTCCTTCTGGGAGGACATATCTTGTGGGCGGCATTAGTTCAACACAAGCACAATTTTGGACCGGTTTCGCCATTCATTGTCTTATCAGCATGTCAGGTTCGCTTGAACCAAATTCTGTTGAACTGCCAGATGGTTATGGGCAAGGGGTTAGATATAGGTGCTGCTTTGACTCAAAACTATATAAGACACGACACAATATAATGCTAACAAGGATCGATTTGTAAATGGTGTTTACTTTTTATAATGCTCTACTACTATTACGATATAAAATGTATACTTTGTAAATCTTATAAAATGTTTTCTTCAGAAATAAAATCCAGCGGTTACGATCTGTGGTGTGTTTGCATCACGTGCCCGGAGAGTCGTCTTCACCCTCCTAGCCTTGCCCCGCCCCTGTCGCGGCCTTGCCCCGCCCCCTCGCGGCCTTTCCCCGCCCCCTCGCGGCCTTGCCCCGCCCATCTAGCCGCCCTCATCTCCTTCCACGTCCCCTCTCGTTCTTTTCGTTCCCAATCTCCTCTCTGTCCCTCCTTCTCGGTCCTTCTCCCTCCTTGCACCCCTCCACTCGAATCAACTTCACCCCGTACGTGAAGCAGTCCCCCTGCTTAACCTCCTTCCGTTCCTCTCTTAAAGCTTCACCTCTTCTCCATTGCTCATTCCCCTTCCTCTTCCCTCCCTCGCGCCTCCACCCCTTCACGTCCCACCCCTCCTCTTTCGGTCCCCTCTATCGCTGTCACTCATTCCTCAATCATTGTAGCACACCCATGCCGAATACATCTTTCAAGACAATCAAATAAATACACATCAGCACCGTCACTATTTAACATATACTCATATATATCTGTGACCTGCCATGTACATCATCTCGCAAGTCCATGTGAGCAGATATATGTTTTCTAATATTGGAAGGAGGAGCGTTCCAGACGGCTTGCAGAAGTGCACCTGAAAGCGCGCGATGCAGTGCCCTTGCGGTTGTGAGCAATCTCATGGGTGGGAGGGGAGATGCTGCGAATTGCTGTTTACCAGAAGAACACGGCAGGCAGGCAGCTCAGAGCAAGTTTGAGCCCAAAGTCCAAGAGGGAGCACCTATTATGGGCCCTACGACGCACGAGAGAGGGAATGTGGTGTGGTTAGAACCACGCCCGACCACTTGTATCTCCCTTTGTGGCCATTACGCCACCACACGCGGCACTCGTGCCAGGCTAGGTGCACTATGTTTTATCTACTCTGTGCGCACGCGCACACACACGCGCACGCGCCCGCCCGCTTGTACCCGACCACTTGAATCACTCGCTCGATTTTTCCCAAATCCAATTTCGTTTCTGCCTTGACGTCTGCTAAATGTGTCCCCTCCCCCTCCTCATTCTTTTCCATCTCGAGATCCCATCTCGGAAGAGCGTGGAAGCACGTTACGTGACCCGGACGCTCCATCACATTTCTGACATCAGGGCGAGAGAGTACGTCGAGTCAATTGCAAAGCTATTTGCGAGCAGCTGAGATACAGTTCCAGCTGTTTTTTATCGCCGTGCTATCCTTCATCTACCCAGGATCTGTCATCAACCGGCGATGCACACGTGGACGTCGACTGCCTCTTTTGCAAGGGCGACCTGGGTCGCATCAATCGGCTGTGCTCTGAGGAAGGGCCGTTGCCCAAAACGTCGTCGCCCCATGAGACACGGTTCCTTCTTTCGGTAGCGTAGTGTTTGAACATAGTGCTGGGGTCACATTCGGCACAATGTAATAGCATCTTGTTTAAATAATTAAAATGTAACAAACTTAGACTACATTTAACAATGAATTCAAGCGGTAAACAACGTGAATGTCTGCCAGCCAGCGAAACTTTTAAAAAAATATAAATATATATAGTCAGTGTCCAGTATAACTGTAGGAAGAGAGAGTGGTTGGATTCGGCGAGGAGAGCGAACGGAGACAATTGCCACAAAACCCGGAGCGGAGTCGGTAAGAGCGGCTCCGGTCGCCATTCGGAGGGACGCTGGCGGCCAGGGAGAGAGGCGCTGAGCGCTGTCGACCAACCCACATCGGAGAATTCACGCTGGGTGCGATGCGGTGCATGGGGTGGTCATCCAGCAGTGGATATACCATGGTTGTTGACGATGGCGCCAGTGTAAAGGCATTTACCACGAACATCACCGTATCGTAACCATGGCAGATAACGTCTGCGTCGCGACGCAGTGCACGTCGTGAAGTTGTGAACACGCGGCTACGGCAAGCGACGAGAGAGGGTTTCTGAGTAGATGTGGGCTTTAGGGGCAAGTTGTGTGCTGAACATATCGACACTGATAACAGCATCGTGAGTCATGATCATTCCACTGGTGGATGAAGGCTTCCTCCTCGAGCCACCATCACCGCCACTGCTCACGATCCTGCGATTGCAACGTTCCACCCAGCGGCTGCTCGACACACCACGATCAGATTACAGGGACGACGGTGGTGGCCGATGGTCGACGATAATAACAGAGCAGCACCTAAGAAATGGAACGCGTCCGAGAGGACACGAGGAGACGGAGCGATGGAATCAGCTCGTGGGTAGAGCAGGCCCTGGGCGGTTCGTTGCATCGCAGGATCGTGGTGTCTGGGGGAGGCCTTCAACCAGCAGTGGCATTGACTGTGGCTGACGGTGCCGATGATGAAATCATCGAGTGGTGTTTTCTCCCCAACACAACTCAAGGTTTGTTTTTTCAGATGGGGTTTCAGACTGTGGCGGGTAACCCAATGCGCAATGACCAGACGACTCAATTGTCCGGCTCATGTAGAATGAGTAATTCTGAGGGGTCTTGGGATTGTGTGACAACACAAAATGTCAAGCAGACGGAATGCGCGTGCGTGCGTGCGCGCGTGCGCGCGTGCGTGCGCGTGTTCTTACTGCGCATGCTAATGACCACACGCGCGCCTTGTCTCTGGCTGGGCGCGCAGTCGCCAGTGACGGCGTCAATAATGCAGAGACACAATCATGACGGCGACGCGGCACAGCAGGCGTGCGCGGTTCCAATCCGGTAGACCGCCCTGGTTATCCCTGCGAGTGTGGCGAGCGTACTCACCGTCACCATAACCACGCGCCCGTCTGCATCGCTCACAGCAGATGCCAACGACTCCCTGGCGTCGTTCGGGAGGCATCCAACCCGTTGTGTGCCCACGCCACCAAATTTAAAAAAGGACACCTCCGAATGACTCAATTGGGATCACGCAAACAGCAACTTTGCCCCCTACTGTGAAGCTATTGCAGACCGTGTGTCTGAAATACAGCAGCAGCAGCGCCTTCCTATAGGAACGACGCAAATATGGCGTATTCAATTATGAATAATATCATAATTATAAGAGAGATACTGTATGTTAGTGAGATTCAAGAGGTTGGTTGGGTCACCATCAGCGACAATAATTTAATCAATTACCTCCATCACCATCATTACAACGAAGTAAGCAATCGTCATTATATATCATAACTCATAATCAATTATAACCATCAGAAACAATAATCAATAGATTATTCCAATCATGAAAAATAATAATTCCATCAATGATCACCAATTAACAATAACTCAATCAATTGTCAACCATCAGCATCATCATTATTCTGGTGTCGCATAAAATATGTACCACTTTGCGGGAAGTCAGTGGATCTTGTGACCTGGTCCAAGCCATGGAAATGTGGAGTTTCCACCACCGGCTCGGGGTCACCAATGGGGACGAGCGCCACATCGCGGCTCGCTCGAGCAGAAAATACTTTTTCACTTCGCCCAGAAAATCGTCACGGAGTCTCAAGAGTGATCTTCAGGAGGTTCCCGCGGCACTGGGATGTTTGGCCAATTCTTATGATTCACAACTCCCCCGTGGCTTCCTCTCCAACCACCACGTCAAGATTTGACTTCAGTTGCAATACCCAGTCTCGTCCGCCAAGCGGAGCAGCTGATACATGATATGCCAATTAAGGATCATTACCCGTGACGTTACCTATTATATATACTACATAATATAAAATACTGTTTGATATCGTGAGGGGGAATATTGGTAAAACAAAATCGGCAGGCAATTCGCCTCTTTCCAGTGTGTCTGTCTACAAAATAAAATAACAAATTTGAACAAACCCCATCAACCACATGGCCTCTTGGGAATTAATCTTATTCGCAGAATTGATTCAACACAGGCAAACTCTGGACCGGTTTCGACATTTAGCGTCTCATCAGCAACGTCAGGCTTTGTTGGAACCAATGCTGGTGAACTGCCAGATGGTTATAGGCAATGACCCCTCTCTCTATGCTAGATATGGATCCTCAATCGATGCAAAACTCTACAACGGCTGTATGTTGAACTTCTTTTGCACCATTCGTAGCCAACCGCGCTAATCGGAGGTGCGGGGGAACGACAACAGAATAATAACCAAAAAGCAGTTCTAAAGAAATAACTAACGCAGAATAATCATAGACTCGCACAGAGACCCACAGACTCACGCGAAGACCCAGAGACCCACACAGAGATGCACAGATCCACAGACTGGCATAAAAACAATGTCTGTGAACCGCTCGACGATTGTAGGCAACCATCCTCTCAATTAGGCATAGAGGTGTATGTATATGTGGTAGATGTATAGTGTATATATACAGTGAGGGAAAAAACGCATTTGATCCCCTACTGATTTTGTACGTTTGCCCACTGACAAAGAAATGATCAGTCTATAATTTTAATGGTAGGGTTATTTGAACAGTGAGAGACAGAATAACAACAAAACAATCCATAAAAACGCATGTAAAAAATGTTATAAATTGATTTGCATTTTAATGAGGGAAATAAGTATTTGACCCCTCTGCAAAATATGACTTAGTACTTGGTGGCAAAACCCTTGTTGGCAATCACAGAGGTCAGACGTTTCCTGTAGTTGGCCACCAGGTTTGCACACATCTCAGGAGGGATTTTGTCCCACTCCTCTTTGCAGATCTTCTCCAAGTCATTAAGGTTTCGAGGCTGACATTTGGCAACTCTAACCTTCAGCTCCCTCCACACATTTTCGATGGGATTAAGGTCTGGAGACTGGCTAGGCCACTCCAGGACCTTAATGTGCTTCTTCTTGAGCCACTCCTTTGTTGCCTTGGCCGTGTGTTTTGGGTCATTGTCATGCTTGAATACCCATCCACGACCCATTTTCAATGCCCTGCCTGAGGAAAGGAGGTTCTCACCCAAGATTTGACGGTACATGGCCCCGTCTATCGTCCCTTTGATGCGGTGAAGTTGTCCTGTCCCTTTAGCAGAAAAACACCCCCAAAACATAATGTTTCCACCTCCATATTTGACGGTGGGGATGGTGTTCTTAGGGTCATAGGCAGCATTCCTCCTCCTCCAAACACGGCAAGTTGAGTTGATGCCAAAGAGCTCCATTTTGGTCTCATCTGACCACAACACTTTCACCCAGTTGTCCTCTGAATCAGTCAGATGTTCATTGAGCAGGGGGACCTTGCGGGCGCTGCAGGATTTCAGTCCTTCTAGGCGTAGTGTGTTACCAACTGTTTTCTTGGTGACTATGGTCCCAGCTGCCTTAAGATCATTGACAAAATCCTCCCGTGTAGTTCTGGGCTGATTCCTCACCGTTTTCATGATCATTGCAACTCCACGAGGTGAGATCTTGCATGGAGCCCCAGGCCGAGGGAGATTGACAGTTCTTTAGTGTTTCTTCCATTTGCGAATAATCGCACCAACTGTTGTCACCTTCTCACCAAGCTGCTTGGCGATGGTCTTGTAGCCCATTCTATCCTTGTGTAGGTCTACAATCTTGTCCCTGACATCCTTGGAGAGCTCTTTGGTCTTGGCCATGGTGGAGAGTTTGGAATCTGATTGATTGATTGCTTCTGTGAACAGGTGTCTTTTATATAGGTGACAAGCTGAAATTAGCAGCACTCCTTTTAAGAGTGTGCTCCTAATCTCAGCTCGTTACCTGTATAAAGACACCTGGGAGCCAGAAATCTTTCTGATTGAGAGGGGGTCAAATACTTATTTCCCTCATTAAAATGCAAATCAATTTATAACATTTTTGACATGCATTTTTCTGGATTATGTTGTTGTTATTCTGTCTCTCACTGTTCAAATAAACCTACCATTAAATTATAGACTGAGCATTTCTTTGTCAGTGGGCAAACGTACAAAATCAGCAGGGGATCAAATACTTTTTTCCCCTCACTGTATAGACCCACGGATATTTCCTTTCGGACCACAGCATTGTTGAGGAATGCCTTGAATTGTTGTAATTTGTGTTTAGGAATTCCAACGCAGGGTCACAAACAATTGTGTCCCATTGCAATTGCCGGATGACACTGCGCCTTTTGTCTTTTGACCCGAGCCAAGAGATTGCAGGCTGTGCCCATGACTCATCCACCCGGAACGTGTCCGGAGAGAGGCCTTAATCCAGCAGTGGATTGACCATGGCTGTTGCTGGTGATGATGATGATGATGTGGAGACAGTCGGCGGTGTGACACCATCATGCATTTCGTGCGGCATCCTTGCCGTGTATGTAGGTCACTGTGTGCATATGCTGAGAGACGCGGAGAGAGCGAAAATTGCATTTCCCCCCCTATAATTTGACACCAATGTCTTTAGATTTCCTTCAACGCTGTGACGTGCGCTATGTCACTTGACCGCCGACGTGGCCCAGAGCGAGAGGGTTCTGCCGCTCGTTGGAAGATGTTTACGGGTCGAGTCCCGCGGCCGCCCTAATTAATACTGCGGTGTGTATTGACCGTGAAAATGGCACGCGCCGACTGCTTCACTCACAGTGGACGTTACAGATCCCGTGCTGTCATTCGCAAGAGTGGGCCATTATGTGCCAGCCTCACGGTCCAAATGAGCACATTTGGAAAATGACAATTAATTGGGATCATAAACACAGAGCAGCAATCATCGCTCCCTGCTATGAAAACCTGGCAGGGCCCTCCTGAAAACAAAGTGTCTTGAGACTCGATGAGGCTTTCCTGGGTAAACGAGCGGAATCACAACAAACAACATTGAAAGCTGCTGTCAACTTCAGCACCCCCTCAGAGCTGTCGTGGCCGGGGGTAGACTCCCCCTCTTCATCATTATCCCACTCTTCTTCATTTATGCACGGGCAAAATTGGTACCACTTCGTGAGACTCCACCAGTCCCCTTGCACACCCCGCCATAGCAATGTGGAATATCCACCACTGACTCCACAGGGCAGTAAACAGCAGATAAGCAACATACGAATGCCTGGTTGCTCGGTTCATGCGGAAAGCGACCGGGACTCGCGCCACGGCCGTGGTGAAGCACCCGCCTTGCTTCTTACTCACAAAGCCCTTTATCGACCGCGGCTTATTGAGCACAATTCGGTGCGCCTCTGTTAGGCAAAGGAGCAGCCGCCTCCTCCGCCGCCCTCGTGATCACGCACAGCGAGGGACCGCATTGACAGTCCGGCTAGACGCTGGTGGCGAGCGCTAATGAAGGTCACGGCATCGGTGCGCGTAGTTGAGTGGGGAGGTGGTAGTGTCGATGGTGGTGGTGTGGTTAACAACACCGCCCTTACCCAGCCTCCGTCACCTACGTCGAAGTGTTGATATAATGCACTGGGTGAGTCCTGGCCTTTAAACAAATAACCCGTAAAAACAAAGTTTTTCACTATAAATCCTTTATATGCGTGGCGGCTAGAGTCCTCTCGTCCTCTGGCTTGAGATGGCTGCCACCTATGGGTCAGATGATTGCATGCCAGCATTAAGCAATTGGTAATTAAATATAATATTTTTGTTCTAAAAAGTGTAAAATTTTGGAAAAAAAAATTCACAAACATTAATTGCCACGCACAACGAGTCTGTGTGAAAAATGTCAGCTCGATTGGATCACGGGAAGTGGGTTAAAAAACGACCGAAAGATTTGCACGGTCGTAAGCAAGCAAGCAAGCGTGCAAGTGAACTTAATATAAAGGATTTAAAAATGGGACAGTTCGCCACCATTGGTTCAAGCGAACCGGAATCGACTGATGTGACGCTGAACGTTGAATCCCGACCACAGGTTTGCTTCTTATTCAACCAATGCTGCTGATGCGATGCCATCCCTGAAGTTCGTGGTGGTTGATGGGATGTGTTAAAACACTTGTTTAGTTTGCACGTGGAGAGACTGATATAAAAAAGGGCTGTTTGCCTATTTATTTGAGTACCGGTCCCATACATTCACGGATGCATTTATTTGGGACATTGCATTTTCGGCACTTTTGCATAAATTGTAAATATCGAGACATGACCCCCGTTTTAGCCGCGTACACGCTAGGGCAGGGGTCGGCAACCATCATAAAAAATATATACTTTTTTTTCGATTTTTTTTCGATTCGGTAAATCAACCTCAATATTTCCAGAGCCGAAGTGCATTGTGTGGTGAATACGAGACGGTGGTTGTTAGCGAGGGCCTGTGAAGGTCGGCACGCCTTTGTTTCCCCAGTGCCGATGTTTCACCGCACCAGTTACTCATTTAAGGCGAAGTCGACCTCGAGGAGGCCTAGGACCGATTCAGATATTGGCCATTGTTGTTGGTCGTGAGCAGTAAATCGAACTGGGGTAGCCGGGTTCATCGCCGTGACCTCACCGCTACGCTACCGCTCCCGTACACACACACGGAGAGACATACAAAGACAAAGAATCCCCGTATAGCCTTAACAGACTGTAGGGGCAAGTGCTGTTAGCGAGCACCTATAAAGGCCGGCACGGCACACGAGGGGGTGGGTGGCCAACACCACACCCGGCCGCCTTCGTCTCCCCAGTGGCGATGTTTACATATCGCAGCTGGTACAAAATTTGAGGCTGAGTCGACCTAAGGGAGGCCCAGGACCGGTTCAGATCATCGTCACCGGTGTTGGCCGTGAGCAGGGATTCGAACTCGGGTCGCCAAGTTCGTAGCACAGCGCGCTAACCGCTACACCACCGCTCCCGTACACACACACACACAGGGATACACACACACGGACACATACACACGGATACACACACACGGACAGAAACACAAACACACGGATACACAAACACATACACACGGATACACACGGACAGATACACAAACACACGGACACACACGCACGGACAGATACACAAACACACGGACACAAACACACGGACAGTTACACAAACACACGGATACACACACACGGACAGATACACAAACACACGGACAGATAGACATACACACGGATATACACACACACACACGGACAGATACACAAACACACGGACAGATACACACGGACACACGCACACACGCACACACGCACACAAACACACGGATACACACACACACACATGGACAGATATACACGCACGGACACATACACACACGTGGACGGGTCAAGGTCTCCCGCGTGTGATGCCGCATTTGTGGAGGCGAGGAATGCGAATCGGCCTTCAGTCGCTAAAGCATGCAATCAACTACATCGAGGTTCTCAGGGAATAGCTCGCATCACCACCACAACCACCACCACAACCACCACCACCATTCACAGTCACACGCGTCTCAGGCACTCATCATCGTTGTCGCCATTATTACTATTATATCATCCAAACCATAATCAATATCCTCATCATCATCATATTGTGATCATTATCACTACCATTATCACACTCATCAACACCATCATCATTATCACCACTAACATCATCATCACGATCAATACCATCAATATCATCATAACCACCACCACCACCACTCTCATCATCATCTTCTGAAGCACCACAACTACAGTCATAATTATAACTATCACAACGACCACTGGCATCGTGATATTTATGATCAACAACATCAGCAGCATCATCAACAACATCAGCAGCATCACCAACATCAGCACCATCAACAGCATTAGCATCATCAACAACATCAGCATCATCAACAACATCAGCATCATCACCAACATCAGCATCGTCAACTCCACTTCTTACTTATCCACGTTGGCTGGACGTCTTGGAATGCGTGGGGCGATCACCCACACTTTACCCCACCTATGTATACCAGACTCTTTATTCATCCTGGAGAAATCCGATGAGCTATGAAGCTCTTTTTCACAGATGTGTTCAGTAGGGGCGGGAACCGCTGGATGGAGGGAGGGGTGGGACCGGGGGGAAGGGGGCGAGGGGATCGAGGAGAGCTGTCGCCCTCTGGATGATTGCAAGTCCGACGTGACAGCCATCACGGCGCTGTGGCAGCGGACTACCCTCCCGTCTCTCGTGACCAGAGTGACAAGCCCAGAGGAGGGAAGTCTCATTTGCAACAGCGACCACATTTTTGAAATCAAATTAAGTACAGCAATGAGATAGGCAGCAATCGGGAAAGAAAGAACACCACCTCACATGAGGAATCTCAACTCTTTACACAAACGCCAATCAGCGTTAACTCAAAGCTGGATATTAAATTCCTTGAAGCACAAATCGGCGGGGGCATATTTACCTCCAGATCGTAGCACGAGTAACAAAACCAATCTACACAGAGCATTGCACATTAAACAGATTTAAGCCGACTGTGTTACTAATATGGTACGAATATGTAAACAAAGGAGGGAATATTTCGAAAGTAATGTAAATCCGGGCATGCATCTCTCCACGCTGATTTAATAAAAAAAAACTCACGTTGATTTAAATTGGCCAGGTCCCTGGGCACTGGATATTGAATAACCCTTTACAGACCGACCGAGCAGGCTGGATGTGTGTGTGTGTGGTTACACACTCAGCTGGTGCAGCTGGCCTGGAACAAGCGACGTGGTGACATCGCCGACACTTCGTGGCGAAAGGCGACTGTTGTTGATGTTGTTTTGTCCACACTCACACACTCACACGCGCGTGTGTGTGGTGGCCGAGTGGCCGAGTGGCCCACTCAGAAACCGTCACCCCGCTGACGTCCTGGGTGTCAATCCGGGATCAGACGCCCAGCCGAAGCGATTACACGGGGGTCGCATAGACTCACACAGCGTCCCGTAGAGTCTCATAGAGACCCAAATAATCACGGAGAGATCCTAAGACTCACGTTGACCCAGTCGTGATCAAACAGACTCGAAATCGAAAACCTCCATTATGTAAATCAGAGCAAGGGAAACTAAATATCAATCAGAGCAAAATGCGCTGCAGGAGAATAGGGTGCACGAACATACATCGATGGGACACAATGCATTCTTTGATGTTTAAACAGCGATACACTTGCGCGAAAAATATGGGAATACGTGTGATGGGAGAACGTAGAGGGGGAAGTGCAGATGTTTAAGCGACGTGTGGAGATGCACAGAGAGGTGTAGGCAAGGGTGGAGTGGAGATGGGATCACGGGAAAGAGATGGAGCGAGGGGGAAGGGGGAGTTCGCGAGGCAGCGAGAGAGGGGGGCCACGGGGAGGAGGAGCAGGCAGCAGGTGCATCGATGAAGGTGAGAGATGGGAAACAAGAGGAGACAAGGGGCTGTGGGGGGAGAGAGTGGGGGAGGGATAAGGTGGGGGGGGGGGGTGAGAGAGACCCTGAGAGATTAGAAGGAGGGAGGGAGCTGGCGGGAGTGGGAGGGCGAATAAGAGAATGCGAGGAGGAGGAGAGGGACGCCACGGGAGAGAGGCGAGGGAGAGAGAGGGCTGAGAGGCTGGCGCGTGAGACGAGAGGACGCATCGCGACCCCAGAGTTCACTCAGCCAAGTTCGAGCCCCTCCACCTCCTCCACCTCCTCCACTACGATCGCTGCTGCGGCTGCTGCTGCGGCTGCGGCTGCTGCTGCGGGTTCCCCGGGAGCGCGGCTCAAGTCGCCACACGGAGAGTCCAATCGCCACCCTCGCGGAGCGCGTCTCGTAAGAACACGTGCGTGTGTGAGTACGTGTGCGTGTGTGAGTACGTGTGTGTGAGTACGTGTGTGTGTGAGTACACGTGCATGTGTGAGTACGTGTGTGTGTGTACGTGTGTGTGAGTACGTGTGTGTGAGTACATGTGTGTGTAGGTGAGTACGCGTGTATGTGTGTGAGTACGTGTGTGAGTGCACGTGCGTGTGAGTACATGTGTGTGAGTGAGTACGTGTGTGTGTACGTGTGTGTGTGTGTGTACGTGTGTGTGTGTGAGTACGTGTGTGTGAGTGCACGTGCGTGTGTGAGTACATGTGTGTGAGTGAATACGTGTGCGAGTACGTGTGTGTGAGTACGCGTGTGTGTGTGAGTACGTGTGTGTGTGAGTACGTGTGTGTGTGAGTACGTGTGAGTGTGTGAGAATGTGTGTGTGAGTA
>CM025608.2:346422-368996 GCA_014621495.2 Entosphenus tridentatus | reverse complement strand
GTGGATGATGGAGGTGGTGGATGATGAAGGTGGTGGTTGAAGTAGGTGGTGGATTATGGAGGTGGTGGATGATGTAAGTGGTGGATGATGGAGGTGGTGGATGATGGAGGTGGTGGTTGAAGTAGGTGGTGGATGATGGAGGTGGTGGATGATGAAGGTGGTGGTTGAAGTAGGTCGTGGATGATGGAGGTGGTGGATTATGGAGGTGGTGGATGATGTAAGTGGTGAATTATGGAGGTGGTGGATGATGGAGGTGGTGGATGATGGAGGTGGTGGATGATGGAGGTGGTGGATGAAGTAGGTGGTGGGTGATGGAGGTGGTGGTTGAAGTAGGTGGTGGATTATGGAGGTGGTGGATTATTGAGGTGGTGGATGATGGAGGTGGTGGATGATGTAAGTGGTGGATGATGGACGTGGTGGATGAAGTAGGTGGTGGATGATGTAAGTGGTGGATTATGGAGGTGGTGGATGATGGAGGTGGTGGATTATGGAGGTGGTGGATGATGGAGGTGGTGGGTGATGGCGGTGGTGGTTGAAGTAGGTGGTGGATTATGGAGGTGGTGGATGATGTAAGTGGTGGATGATGGAGGTGGTGGATGATGGAGGTGGTGGATGAAGTAGGTGGTGGATGATGGAGGTGGTGGATGATGGAGGTGGTGGATGATGGAGGTGGTATTGTTGTGTGGGAAACACAAAGGTGGGAGGCAGCGCCTCACCTCAGGTTCCAGGCCGCGAGCATGATTTCGTAGACGGGGTCCGGGCAATGTTCCGGTTTGTCCAGACGCATCCCGCTCTCGAGGAACACCAGCACCTCGTGGCCTTTCATCTTCTACACACGCGCACACACACAGAGACAAAGATCCCCCGTATAGCCTTTCACAGACCGTTGGGGCAAGTGCTGTTAGTGAGCACCTTTACAGGCTGGCATGTCAGCCTGCAAAGGGAGTGGGTAGCCAGCACCGTGCCAGGCCCCACCTTCGTTCTCTCAGCCTGATGTTCGCTCACCGCACCGGTTATTCGTGGACCCATGACCGGTTCAGATATTCGTCACCGATGTTGGCTGTGAGCTTGAATCGAAATCGGGTCGCCGTAGTGCAGTGCGCTAACCACTATGCTACCACTCGCCATACACTCAGAGATAATCCAACTCTCATTCTGCAGAATAGGGGGAGAACTTACAAACTCAACACAGAGAGGGGTTCGAGTTGGGAATCGAACCCAGGCACTCGTGGCTGCAAGGCGCGAGCGTCACCGCTGTGCTGCCTACTCCTCGCCACTGACTCCATCCTGCCGCCTCCATATCCTCACCCTGCCTGCTAACCCCCCCGCCCCCCCCTCCTGTCACTCACCGGGTAGGGCTTGCTGCCGAAGGAGAAGGCCTCCCACATGGTCACCCCGAAGCTCCACACGTCGCCCTTGCTGGTGAAGCGCCGGTAGTTTATGCACTCGGGCGCGTACCACTTTATGGGCCAGCGGCCCACGTTGGAGGCCTGGGGCACAGCGGGGAATGGGGGGGGGGGTGGCACAAGACTTGCGGGGTCAGGCTGAGGACTGCTGCCCGTTGGGACGGCCACATTGCCGACAACTTTTTTGAGTAGGCAATCTAAACAACAACATGGCCACACGTGCAGTTCTTTGGAGCTGGTGGTCTGAATAAGGCTGAGAGCTTTTTGTAGGTGCAGTGATGCACACCTATTGTGCGTTGCTAAACATGAGTGGTTATCACATGGCTAGACTTGCGCCTACAAAAAGAATGTGGAATTTCCACCACTGGCTGCGGCTAGTCCATCGGCGATGCAGAAAATAGCGGCGCACAGCACGCCACATCCAGTGTAGCCTCCCGCAGTCAGCCTCTCAGCCACACCAGAACGCATCTCCACCCCGGGCACACCACATCGACCGTCGCGACACTCCAGGTAGGCACCTTGTAGTACTCGTCGCTGGCGAGGGCCTTGGAGAGGCCGAAGTCGCTGATCTTGGCGTAGCGCTCGTTCACCAGCAGCACGTTGCGCGCCGCCAGGTCGCGGTGCACGAAGTTGCGCTCCTCCAGGTACTTCATGCCGGCCGACACCTGGTGCATCAGCTCCAGGATGTTTGCCACCGGCATCGTGCCACTGTACCTCCGCCAACAACCACCGTCGCCACGGCGATGTATTATTATTATGATGGTGAGGGTGATGGTGAGGGTGATGGTGAGGGTGATGTTGAGGGTTATGGTGACGATGATAGTGAGGGTGATGGTGAGGGTGATGGTGATGGTGATGGTGAGGGTGATGGTGAGGGTGAGGGTGATGGTGAGGGTGAGGGTGATGGTGAGGGTGATGGTGAGGGTGAGGGTGATGGTGATGGTGAGGGTGATGGTGAGGGTGATGGTGAGGATGATGGTGAGGATGATGGTGAGGGTGATGGTGAGGATGATGGTGAGGGTGATGGTGATGGTGAGGGTGATGGTGAGGATGATGGTGAGGGTGATGGTGAGGATGATGGTGAGGATGATGGTGAGGGTGATGGTGAGGGTGATGGTGAGGATGATGGTGAGGGTGATGATGATGGCGAGTGTGATGGTGAAGGTGATGGTGAGGATGATGGTGAGGATGATGGTGAGGGTAATCGTGAGGGTGATGGTGAGGGTGATGGTGAGGGTGATGGTGAGTGTTATGGTGATGATTATGGTGAGGGTGATGTTGAGGATGATGGTGAGGATGATGTTGAGGATGATGGTGAGGATGATGGTGAGGATGATGGTGAGGGTGATGGTGAGGATGATGGTGACGATGATTGTGAGGGTGATGGTGAGGGTGATGGTGAGGGTGATAGTGACGATGATGGTGAGGGTGATGGTGAGGGTGATGGTGAGGGTTATGGTGATGATGATGGTGAGGGTGATGGTGAGGATGATGGTGAGGGTGATGGTGAGGGTGATGGTGACGATGATGGTGACGGTGATGGTGAGGGTGATGGTGAGGGTGATGGTGAGGGTGATGGTGATGATGGTGAGGGTGATGGTGAGGATGATGGTGACGATGATGGTGAGGATGATGGTGAGGGTGATGGTGAGGGTGAGGGTGATGGTGATGGTGAGGGTGATGGTGACAATGATGGTGAGGGTGATGATGACGATGATGGTTAGGGTGATGGTGAGGATGATGGTGATGGTGATGGTGAGGATGATGGTGACGGTGATGGTGAGGATGATGATGCTCGTTGACCCAGGAGGCTTCACCGAGTCTCAAAACTATTTTTCGCAGGAGGGGGCGATGGTGCTGCTGAGTGTGATGCCAGTTGAGTAATTTGCAGGTGATTACTCAGCATGGAGATGTTTATCCAACACCGGTTCCACTGCGTGTGTGTGTTTGTTAAGTTACGGGATGAAGCAGGAGAACCCAGAGCAAACCTGCACCTTGTGTGAGGGGGCAACACTCTATCACACACCTACAGATGGGAACAGATGTCGATTAGCCCACTTGCTGTACCGCCTTCTACTGGCGAGTCAGGGTATGGCGCGCCTCTTGGACTCCCATGGGAAGGGAGTTTCTAAACATCTGCGTGTGATCCACCAACCCCTCGCTACTGCCTCCACAGCTCTGGGTCACAGCAGCCACATGCAGCGGAGTAGCGACTACCACGGTGATGGTGGTGACGTCACCGCACCGGTGCGGTGACGTCGCGTACCGGTGCGGTGACGTCGCGTACCGGTGCTCGCGGAGGTACTTGTTGAGGGCCCCAAGTGGGGCCATCTCCATGACGAGCATGAGCGCCTCTCCCTCGCACACCCCGAACATCTTCACGATGAACGGGTGGTCCAGCTGGTGCATCAGCTCTGCCTCCTTCATCAGGTCTTTCTTCAGCATCTCCTGGTTCTCCACGGGCTTAAGGACCTTCACGGCCACCTGCACCTCCTTCCTGCTCGCCAGAGAGGTGGTGGTGGAGTGTATTGGTGGTAGAGATGGTGGTGATCGAGGTGGTGGTGGTGGTGGTGGAGATGGTGGAGATGGGGAGACGTGGAGACGTGGGGGCAAACATCGAAAGACTGTTCGGTCACGCCTGCAAATGATACTGCCACCCTGGCCTTTTGAGGGTCCCGCCTGGTTCTACAGAACAACAACCCCAGAGACCCGAACTGCGAGCCCCCGCACGGTACCCCTCACGACGCGAGTTCCGCGTCCGCACCGGGGCGATCGAGAGCCCCCTTCTAGCGCCCCCCCCCTATCGAGAGCCCCCCACTCCGCCATACCCCGCCAAGGTGTAGGTCCCCTTCTGCACGGTGCCGAAGTTTCCCGAGCCCAGCTCCATGTTGTGCTGCAGCTGCAGGAGGTTGCGGTTGAGGTAGATGCAGCGGAGGTCGCTGAGGTCGCTGTACACACCCTCCCCTTCCGCGTCGCTCACCGCAGCTCCGGGCAGCGGCGGCTTCGAGTAGTACACGTTATTCTGGACCGGGCCTAGGGACACGGGGGTGGGGACACGGGGGGACAAGGGGGAGACACGGGGAGGATACGGGAGGGATGCAGAGTTAGAGGGATACAGTGGGGACACGGTCTCACTCAGGCAGGCATGTCGGCGGGGTTGCCCGCGAGGGTGGTGCAGGTCGTTACCTGAGTTCTCGATGGGCGGCTCCGGACTGGAGAATCCATTGGTGATGGCCTGTGAATAGAGGTGAGTTCCAGTCACCATCACCGCCATCATCACCACCACTATCAACATCCTCCATTACCATCATTATCACCGGCATCATAAACATTCTCACCATCGTTACAATCATCATTACAACAGTCATCAACATTTGTACCATCGTTATTACCGCCATTATCACCGCCATCATCATCACCACCATCATCATTGACATCACTATCACCTTCACAAAAAGCACAACCATCATCATCACCACCACCATTGGTCATTGTCATCATCAGCCATGATCAATCCACTGCTGAATGAAGACCACCCCACGCTGCCATACAGACTCACAAAGATAATCCTCCCAGAGGGGGAGGTGTGGCCGGGATAAATGCACGGCCACCTTTGTCTCCCCAAAGCGGATGTTTACGAGCCAATCTCGTGACTCAGTTCGGGCTGGTTCAGATGGAACTCCCTCCATTCGTGTCCAATGATGGCACTGGGTTCATGGCGCAGTCTACTGAGCAATAGGATTGCATACAAAGACAAAGATCCCCCGTATAGCCTACATCAGGGAGAAAGTGTCGCACAGTCACACAAAGACAAATACATAGACACACGCACACTCTTACACACACACACACATACAAAGACACACACACACTCTTACACACACATACATAGACACACGCACACTCTTACACACACACGTAAAAAGACACACTGTCACACACACATACATAGACACGCACACTGTTACACACACATACAAAAGACAGACGCATGCACTGACACGCGTGTACACACAATCACATCCACCTACTCATTCATGGCACGGACACCATCATGACCCCCCCCTCCCCACCGTTTCAGCTACAATGGGAATACACAACAACAGCAGCCTCCTAATGGGTGTCCCTGCTCCGCGGATAAGGGATGGAGCCCATTAGCTAGACGCCGAGTCGAGTGATGTCGATGTTCTGCTCATCTCATCATTGAAACAGCGGTGCTCGCCTGCTGTTTACCAGCCGCTTACCAGCCACGCGGAGCCAGCGATGGGAATTCCACATTTCTATGGCAGGGGCGAGTCTGTCCACAGGATACCCGCTGCTGATGCTTCCCCACAAAGTGGTGCTTAATTGTATCGACCCCGGAGGGAGAGATGATGGGCCGAGTGAAAAACACCCCACAACTAGGATTCTGAACTCGCGACCCTCCGATCGCGAGCCGCTCGCTCCACCGCTGAGCCACGCGGCCGCATACGAAGTGACGCTGAACGTTGTTTGTTTACCATTCTCCTGATGAAGGCCAGAGAGCTGAAACGTCGAGATTTAGAATGTGTTTTCTTCGCTAAGATTAAAAACAGTTGTATTTTAATGTCAACAAAATTGTATGGTATAGGTGGCAATGGTGGGTGGGTGGATGAGTAGGTGGGTAAGTGGTGGGTAAGGAAAGTGTATGGTTGAGCAGGCAGATAGGTGGATGACTACATAGGTGGGTAGTGAGTAGGTAAGTCTTTGGGTGACGAGAAAGGTAGGTGGGTAGGTAAGTGGATCGATAGGTGGGTGGGTATGTGAGTAAATATATGGGCAGGTGGTTGAGTAGGTAGGTGAGTGGGTAGGTTGGTAGGGCAGGCAGGTAAGTAGGTGTGATGGCAGGTAGACAGACATGCAGGTGAGACAGAAAGTCTCTTTGCTAAGGGAGATATTTGACATCATTACTTTAGCCATAACCAAACACTGCAGTTAGATTTAACAACACACAGAGGTGTGCAGCACTGCACCTACAAAAGCTCTCAGCCTTGCCCAGACCATGGGCTCAAAATAACTGCACGTGCGGCCACGTTATCGTTAAGGACCCCTAACTCGAAAGGGAAAATGTGGCCGTCCCAACGGCGGACAGCCGCGGTGGGACGATGTGCTTCCCCAAAACGATCACCGCGGCATCGCCGGGAGCGCGTGAGCGGCGAACGTGCCGTGCACGCAGCGCCTGATCCACGCAGCCGCCGCTGCTGCTGCTGCTGCATGCCGCTGCCTCCGTGGAATTGGTTAGAAATAAACTACGAAGCGTTCGACTCAAACGCACGTCGCGGAGGCAAGAAATCTAGACCGTATTCTTTGGGTCTTTCGGTAAAGTCACGTAGATAAGTCAAAATTTGTTCTTTTGTTTCAACCTATCTACGTGACTTTACCAAAAGACCCAAAGAATATGAATTCCTGCAGTCACGGAAGCTTTAAGTGAAGATTTCAGTCGAGACCGGTTTCGTCCTCGCTAGGTCTCATCAGTATGGCACAGTCATCCATGTTCGCCGCCGTCATCTGCCCAGTATGTGGAGAGGGATTAAGTTTACACCGTGGGCACGCCGTTAGCATTCGACCTGGAGGCAACGGCCCATCCAGACGTGTCCATGACGAGGGAGGCCCGATCCCAACAGACGCGGACGAAGACTTCCTCGACCGCGGCGCCACGATTGATGGTCGGACAGCGCCATCTACGGCTCGCGCGGAGTAGCCGCTGCAGCTTTGGCTCGGCCGTTCGACCGGCGGGTTGATTTTGGTTTTTGGTTAACAAAGTGGCTTTAACACACAACGTCAAGCGGTCAGCAACCAAAGAGCACCATCAAGGTTTTGAAGCGATAAGGATCAAGTTATTCTTAAATTGATCATTCACGGGGACCGATGGCCTATGATTGATGATGAATCGTCACGTTTGGTTGTATATCGAGCATCGTTATGTTTGGTAGCAAATTGCGTCTCTCAGATTCACAAGAACCACAGACACGAGCTGGATGGCAGCGGCAGCAGCTAGGCGGCGGCGGTGGTGCTGGTGATAAGACGGCGCTACCGACGATTGCCCAAGCTCTGCGGTCCTCCACATGGGGGCGGGGGGGGATCTTTCCCTTCGTAGGTGACCTACCGGGATGAGGTTTTTCAGCCGCAGGGCGCTGGGGAAGGATGAAGAAAACCAATTCTTGCGCGTGGGTTCGTGAGTTCTCGCCTGTTGCGGGGTGGGACGGACACAGACAGTGCAGGATTCATCCCCTTGTGTCGCGTAGGGACAGCTGCCACTAGGGGGGGGGTCCCTAGGTTGGACGGCAGTGCGTTGTGTTTGTGTACGTGTGTGTATCTGTGCACCCCTCTCCGTATGTCTGTGTGCTTCTGTTTATAATTATTCTTACGTGTGTGTGTGTGTAACTACGTGTGTGTAACTACGTGTGTGTTCATCAGTGCTCGCTAACAGCACTTGCCCCATCAGTCTGTTAAGGATACAAGGGAGATATTTGTACATGTGTACACGTGTGTGTGTGTGTACAGTATGTGTGCCTGAGTGCGTAAATTTACTCTGTTGTGCGTTTACTTGCATTGGTGTGTCATTTGATACGTTTTCATTTGATTTTAATTCAAAGGTTTAACTCACATCCACGTAGTTTCCATACAGATCTGAAAAAAAACGCGCACACACGAGGGCATCACACACCACTCCAGCTCTCACATCCACCTCAACTATTACTAACTAACAACCACCACCACCTCCACCATCACTACTACCACACCACCACCATGATCTCCATCTGCACCACAGCATCCTCCACCATCACTACTGCCACACCTCCACCACCACCATGATCTCCATCTGCACTACAACATCCTCCACCATCACTACTGCCACACCTCCACCACCACCACCACCATGATCTCCATCTGCACCACAACATCCTCCACCATCAACTAAACCTCCACTATGACCGTGACCTCCCCCATCGTCAGCAGCACGTGCAATACGGGTGAGCGTGGAGACGGTTGAATCACCGTGTACTCACCATGTACTCACCATACACTCACCATACACTCACCGTGTACTCACCGTGTACTCACCGTACACTCACCATACACTCACCGTCGACTCACCGTGTACTCACCGTGTACTCACCATACACTCACCGTGTACTCACCATACACTCACCGTGTACTCACCGTGTACTCACCATGTACTCACCATACACTCTCCGTGTACTCACCATACACTCACCATACACTCAGCGTGTACTCACCGTGCACTCACCATGCACTCACCATACACTCACCGTGTACTCACCATACACTCACCATACACTCACTGTCGACTCACCGTGTACTCACCGTGTACTCACCATACACTCACCGTGTACTCACCGTGTACTCACCATACACTCACCGTGTACTCACCGTGTACTCACCATACACTCACCATACACTCACCATACACTAACCATGTACTCACCATACACTCACCGTGTACTCACCATACACTCACCATACACTCACCGTGTACTCACCGTGTACTTACCATACACTCACCGTGTACTTACCATACACTCACCATACACTCACCGTGTACTCACCATACACTCACCGTGTACTCATCGTGTACTCACCATACACTCACCGTGTACTTACCATACACTCACCATACACTCACCGTGTACTTACCATACACTCACCATACACTCACCGTGTACTCACCATACACTCACCATACACTCACCAAACACTCACCGTGTACTCCCCCCACGTATCGTGCACAGACCCACGTGATGTGTACTCACCCACGTACTCCGGGCAGATGCACGCCTCCCCGAGCGCGCACATGAGTCCATCCTCCTTCATACTGTAATGCTCCACCATCTACGGGGACACGGGGACACGGAGTCAGACGCAAGGGACACAAAGCAGTCATCGCGACGTTCCTCTGCAACTCGAGGCAACTTTGTTCCAAGCGCGTTACAAGTTGCTGCGACTGTTGCACAAACAAGGGCTGCGATTGGCTGAGTCGGGTCGTGAAACCCTCCACCACCCGACATAGCCAAACACATTCAATTGTCCGAGCCCATAAGAAGCTCAATTTCAGCACCGTCACATTGGTTGCGACAACGTGGGCGTTGTCTCCGTAGCTTACAAATGTTTTACAAAGCGGAAGAGCGGATGAACTTGCGGTATTTGACAAGAGGATGTTGAGCAAGGGCGCTTAAAACGCAACTTGGGCTTGTGAGAAACAACGCTGCTGGCCTGTCTACCCCGAGCCTCGGTTCCTTACAGCTCGCATCGCCACCAACATCGATCTCGTCGTCGTCGTCATCCCCACTGCGTTATCAATGTCACTGTAAACACGCTCGCGTCAAAAAATTCGAACGTCTACGATCTGTTGTTGCCTTTCATGGCGACGGGATTTCCTGCTCAAACAAGCATCGAGGCGGTGGTGCTCGACTCCTGTTGGCAGCCCTACAGAGCCGGTGGTGGAAATTCCACGTGTTTATGGATCCCGCTTACTGTGTATGGCTTACTGTGTATGGCTTACTGTGTATGGCTTACTGAATAACCCCAACTCTTATGACGACCTCTCCCAACTCATAGCAAGTCTGTATCTGGGCACGACTCACTGATGAACCCGAATGATGATTAAGCCCCATACAACCCCTCTGGTCAATCATTTGCAAGCTGCAACCTGAGTTTGACTCACCCACGACCCCCGCAATTCCAAATGCCCAACACGACAACTCCGTGGGTTCTCAATGAACAAACAAAACCCCTCCGTCGCGTCACCGTCGTGTGTGTCCGGGGTGACCCCCTTGAGCGGCAACCCAACCTGCCACAGGGCGTCAAACTTGCGGCCCTCGGGGATGGACAACTTGGTGGACTTGTCGGTGTCCACCACGTAGTGGAACACCTTCTTCTTGAACATCAGGCTGATGGCGAACGAGCCCGCCGTGTTCCGCTGGCGGATCCTGCACGCGGGTTTGTGGATGTCAACGACGTTTGACTCTTCAGCCGGTGAACACGTTTCACCACCCCGAGACGTCAAAGTGAAACCCTGACGAGTGTACGTGCATACACTCACACACTCGTACACTCACACACTCACACCCACACACTCACACCCACACACTCACACACTCCGACTGATGCTCCTGCTGTTGTGGAGTGACTATGGCTGCAGAGTTTGGTAGTACATGTTGTTCACGTCGTTTGTTGTGAAAATTCGGTCGCAGTTCCTATGATCACTGTTTCATTGCTTATGGCTTTATTTTGGTGATTTTAGACAAGTTTTTGGTTTGGCCATGTTTGTTGTAGTACAGAGTTAGACTGATGGCCTTAATCTAAGTTGTCTTGTGGTTGTTGTTGTTTGACTTGAATCCCACTGGGATTTTTGCACACAGTGTTGGTGTACGGTGATTTTTCTGCAATATTTAGCTGTCTTTTCTTGGATTTTCTGTTTGCACATAGTCACTTTAAGATGTTTTCTTGTTCATGTTTTTGTTTTTTGTTTGTTGCGGTTGCACCCGATTCAAGAGCCGAATGGCTCACAGGGCTATACCTAATAAATTAAACTTGAACTCACACCCACACACTCGTACACTCATACACTCACACACTCGCACACTCGCACACACTCACACTCATACACGCACACACTCACACACTCGCACTCGTACACTCACACACTCACACTCGCATATACAAGGCAAGGATTCCCCGTGCAACCTGAAGAGACCGTCGGGGCAAGGTCTGTAAGCGGGCACCTTTGAAGGCCGGCACGTCACACGAGTGGGTGGGTGGCCAACACCACACACGCACACACACACAGCACACACGCACGCACATTCTAAATCGAAAACCTACACGGGATGTTGGTAAACAACGACTATCATGCCCAGTTCCACACACTGGGCACTGCTGCCAAAGGATTTCGTTACAAATTCACGAAGGCGGTGATGATGGTGGTGGTTGGTCGTGATGATGTAGGTTGTGTTTGTGGTCGTGACAGTAGTGGTGATGGACGATGGTGGTTGTGTTACTTCACCTACAGATTCAATAACCCAGCAACTTAACAAGTCACTCATTTAAGCAGCTAAAGGGGGCCACGTGTCTTGATGGGATCGGAGTGATCATTGTTATAGGAGCTGTGCGCCTGTGTGATATGGGGGGGGTCTCTGTATATGTAGGTGTATGTGTGTGTATGATCGTGTATATAGTATGTATAGTGTAGCGCGCTGCGCAACGAATCCGGCTACCCGAGTTCGAATCCAGCCCACAGACAACACCAGTGGCGATTATCTCAACCAGTTCCGGGCCTCCCCTAGGTCGACTCAGCCTCAAATGAGTACCTGGGGCGGTGTGTAAAAACATAGCCGGTGGGGAGACAGCGGAGGTCGAGCGTGAGACAGGGAAGAAGAGTTCATGGGGTCCATTCCTAAACCTTAGAACAGCTTTAAATACCAGAGCCCGGAGTGGCAATGACCTGGCCAACCCCCCCTCCCTCCCCCAAGGAAAATGCCGCCCCCCCCCCCCCCCGCCCTGATGAGGCCAGTGTGCCTGATACCATCGGTGCGACTGGTAACGCTGTCCATATTGTCAGGATGTTGCAATGTGATGATGTGAGGATGTGGAATACAAAATATTTAATATATATACAAAATATTGTTTGGGTCTTTCGGTAAAGCCATGTCGATAGAAAAATAATAAAATTATCACGTTTCGATCGCAACACAAGCAATCGTCATCAGGTGAAAAAATACAGCGAGAAAGCTGCTGAGACACGAAGTGATATGGGCTGGAGATGGGCTCAGCCCAAGGGTAAGTGGGCGGGGCTAGAGGTGGAATTTGCATGTCAATGTAAGATCGGTGATGTACCTCCACGACGACGACGCAGCTGTGGAGGTGGCCACTGTATTACGAGAGATTAGCATGTCAATGTAAACGAAGCAACGCAACGGCGGCTGTGCTAGTGAGACATCCAGCTCGTTACAAAAAACGAGGGACAACACCACATCGAGGGAAAGGATCAATGGTGGCTGTGTTAGTGAGACATTTAGCGTGAATGTCACTCAGAGAGACGGAAATAACCGCTGGCATCGGCAGGTAGGATGAAGACATCAAAGCCAGTTATGACTTAAACTGATTAATAACTATAATAACGTCCTTCCTATGATTGATAAATTTGCATCCATCTTCTCGGTTGAAATTGTGTCCGTGTCTATATATCTGGATGGCTTCATGAATTAATCTTTGTTGATAGCCAGTGGGCTTGCAGAGTACCTTCGTCTTGGGAAAATCAATTTCGTGTGTGCCCACAGCGTTGAAACAATGGTCAGCCACGGCCGAGGTGTTGGTCCTACCGCGTTTCAGATCTGCCTTGTGTTCACGAACACGGTCTGAGACATGTCGCTTAGTTTCCCCAATGTAACTACGGCCGCAGCCGAAGCTTAGTTTGTAGACGCCGGGGTATTGCATGTCAGGGATCCTTCACAGATGGAAGGACGTCAGTAACGAGCGAGTACCTGGCGCGGTGTGTATATAACACCAGCACTGGTGGTGGTGCTGTGCTACAGCACCCCCTCGTGTGCCGTTCCGGCCTTCACCGGTGCTACTCGCTGCCGGCCCCAACAGCGTGCTCGAGGCTACGCGGGGACCTTTGTCTTTGTGTGCCTGGCTACAGAGGGGCCCATTGTGTGCGCGCAGTGGAGAAGCACTTGATGGCCGCGGTGCCGGGGTTTTCGTGGCGTCTCCACGAAGCCGGGGGGGTAGGAGGAGGGGGCTAGTTTGGGTTCTCCAGGAAGTGGTGGCCGCAAGCGGAACTCGAGCACAGCAGTATCAGCAACGCAAATGTCAGCCCCGGGGTTGGTGGATCACACGTCTGATCCCGAGACCAACACCCCCCCCCCTCCCGATCCCGTGAGGCTGTCGCCAGCGGGGCTGGGTTCACGCAGCGCGGGTTAGGGAGCTACAATTGTATGCTCCCCCACCTCTCTCCACTCTCACCGTCCCACTACCCACCCAATATATAAATACATCGCCAATTTGTGCTGATCGACGTGGATAAGTATGGCTCACAATGGCTCACTGACTGACGGTGATGGTGGGCACTGCACCGTGAACCTGGCGAGCCGAGTTCGAGTTCTGACCACGGCTAACGCGGAGCGAGTGACACCCGAAACTGGTCCTGGTCTTTCCTTCACCAAGCCGCATTGACCAGCGTGGTGAAGTATGTTCAAATAACCCCCTATGATCGACACGACGGTTGGGGGGGGGGGAGGGGCTTCATCTGGCAGTGGACTGCCGGCTGTGAGTTGTTCCCTACAGAGTGTTCGACTTCGCTGTGTCCCTCTGGCGCTCACGGGAACGAGCCGAGTAGGTTTCGTCGTCCACGCTGGATTCGGGACTCGTTGTGACGGGAAGGCCCCCCCCCCCATGGGTGTCGAGGGCGAGCCGTGGACAATGGACGGCCCCTTTGCTCGGGCTTGGAGACGACCGCGAGGGAACATTTTGCCACCACGCAGAATCCGCAAAGTTCCGCATTGCGTTCTTCATTTGCGCTCGTTTTTCTCACCACCGAGTCTCAGGCCCTCTTGTCAGGAGGGCCATGCCAAGTTTCCGTGGTAAGAGGCGATGTTGGTGCTGCTGCTGCTGCGATCACGATGGAGCCAAACGACGTTGGCCATCAGCGGCCCCGTGGTGTGGAGCGATTTCAAGCTCTAGTACGAGGAGGAAGAGGAGGAAGCCGGAGACCCAGAGGAAGCCCGCGTGAATCAGAGGGGAGAGACAGAGAGAGAGAGGCACCAGCGGCACCAGCGGCACCACGGTGCCGCTAGCCCCTGCCGTGTTGGCTTGGTGGTGGAGGCCGAAGCCAGGCCGCACCAGGACGAGGCCCTCTTGTAAGCGAGTCGACGGACTCGCGATGCCACTGGGCGAACGCTATGGAAGCAGCAGCAGCAGCATCCGCTGGGAGCCGTGGCGATTTGCTGAAGCAAACAGCAATGGTAACACACCAAACCACCAATACACTTCCTCAATCTTGTATGTAAAAATATAAAACTATAATTATTTATTAAGCGAAAGATCCCCTTTTGTTGGGTCTGAACTGATTCACGCATATCCACGTGAGCACATACACTGTATGTACAACTACACAATCATACACATAGGTGTGTGTGTGTGTTTGCCTATACAGGTGCCTGCTTGCAGGTGTGTAGACGTGTGCTTATGAGTGTACAGAGGAGTTCACTATACAGGTGTGCTCGTGTGCAGGTGAGCGTACGATACAGGTGTGAGTACAGGTGAGTGAGTGCATGTGGAGGTGAGAGCGTGCGTGTCCAGGTGAGTGATTGTGTTCAGGTGAGTGACGCAGATGAGTGTGTGTACAGGTGAGCGATTGTGTACAGGTGAGTGGCACAGGTGAGTGGCACAGGTGAGTGGCACAGGTGAGCGCGTGCGGGTACAAACAGGAAGCGGCCGTTGGGCACTTGGCGCTGCGACAGGAGTCGCTCCTCGGACGTCTTGCGGGAGATGGAGCCGTGGAACCACGGCAGCTTCTCGTGCAGAAACGACGCCACCTCCTTCTCCAGGTCGGGCCTCTGCCTCGCAATCAGGGCGTCCGCCTCCGCTCCCTGCACGCAACCACACCCCATGCACCACACCACCCCGCACGCACCGCACGCACCGAACCGCACGTGCGCACCACACCACACCGCACGCACCACATCACACCGCATGCACCACACCACACCGCACACACCGTGCCACACCGCACACACCGCACGCGGGGAGACGGGGAGAGGGCCAGGGAGGGGCGCAATTTAGCGGCATGCACAGAGGTGCATTGACTGCGCAGAAGCTCTCGGCCTTACGTAGATCACCAGTTCAGAAGAACTGTACCGTGATCATTGTTGTGTCAGGCTCAACTGCGTGGCCCGGGTTTGTCCTCGAGCCACGTTTGTTTTTGGCTCCGGTGCCACGCGGCGGTCGTTATGGGCCCAGAATTCCTGCCATGAGCCCTCCACCACCCGACGGGACCGTCACGCTGGCCACCGGCACCCGTGAGTGTGCGCGTGCCTCTCTGCCGCGTGGAGTCTGACTGAGAGAGCTCCTCCTGCTCGTGGCTCGGCAAGCACCCGCGGGTTCAGGTCGTCAATGGGGACTCGTCTGTTTGGTCTCCGGCCTGCACTCATTTCTCTGTTGTGACGTGGGCCCTAAAGATGATCCAAATGACTACCGACCTATCTCAATTTTGTCCCCGTTGATGAAAATTTTTGAAAAAGTATTGAACTACCAAATTAGCAGTTTCCTGTCCGCCAACAATCTCTTACATCTAAAACAATCTGGGCTCCGAAAAAAATACAGCACCACATCTGCGCATTAGACTCTCTGAATCACATTTGCAGTAGCCTTGATAATAAGCAGTACTGCGCCTGTCTTTTTCTTGACTTGTCCAAAGCTTTTGATACAGTAGACCACAACATCCTGCTTAGTAAAATAAGTTGCCTCGGTTTTTCCGAAAACACAGTAAAATGGTAAAAAAATGTACCTCTTTTCTCGCACCCAAACTGTATTCACAGATGGTTGAAGGTCAAACAGTGTTAAGATAACAAAAAGGGTTCCACAGGGTTCCATTCTCGGCCCCCTCTTGTTCTCTCTTTATGTAAATGACTTGGGCACTGAACTGGATCATTCCAGGGTAAACCTGAATATTGCTGGCCGCTCTCCAGATGACGTGATTGCTAAGCTCCAGAGTGATTTCAACAAACTAGAACATCAGCTAGTTGCTCTTAAACTAGTCCTAAATCCTGCCAAAACCAAGGTGCTATGCTTCTCACCAGGACTAAAGTGGGAAGTAATTTTCTCCCAATTACATTCCTTAAATAATTATCAAATAGAGCAAGTGAAGATCTATAAGTATCTTGGGGTCATCCTGGATTCAAAACTGAATTTTGAAGATCACATTGATTATATTGGAAAAAAGACAAACATTTAAATTGGTTTTCTGTATCGACACAAGCACTGCTTCCCCCTATGTTCCGTTTGGAATTGATAAAAGCTACCATACTGCCTCTACTTGATTACTGTGACATCGTGTATAAATCAGCCCCAAGTACTGTACTGAAGAAGCTTGACTCAATGTATCACTTGGCCTTATTTGCATTGAACTGCCCATATAGGACTCACCACTGTGATCTCTACATTGGGTGAAACTTAACATCTCTGAATGTTCGACGGCTTGTGCACCAGATCATATTTATTCATGATGTACTTACAAAAAAATCCGCAGATTACCTGATGGATCTCCTCTCTGTTTCAAAGAACAAATTTTACCTAAGGTCTACACTCATTTACCAGCTTCATATTCCCTATTGCCGTACATATACTGGAGGAAGGGCATTTGCTATTGATGCCCCCAGGGTCTGGAATGCTGTTGCCAATAAATTGCAACTTGAGTCACTACCTATGAGATCTTCATTCAAAACTGCTCTAGAGGAGTTGTACACCCCTAGCTGCCAGTGCTATTCAGTGGCATAAAATAAAATGTTTCGCTCCGGATGATCGCTGCAAAGTATGACCTGTGTTTTGATTTAGTGTGGTGATCTTAAAGGTGCATTGAAAAATTATAATACTCTGATTGATGCTCCTGCTGTTGTGGAGTGACTCATGCAGCCAGCAATGGCTGCAGGGTTTTGGTAGTACATGTTGTTTATGTCGTTTATTGTGAAAATTCCGTCACAGCTCCTATGATCACTGTTTCATTTCTGTAATGGCTTTATTTTGGTGATTTCGAAAAGTGTATTGGTTTAGCCATGTTTGTTTGTTGTAGTACGGAGTAAGACTGATGGCCTTAATTTGAGTTGTCTTGTGGTTGTTGTTGTTGTTGTTTGACTTGCATCCCACTGGGATTTTTGCACACAGCGTTGGTGTACAGTGTTTTTTCTGCAATATTTTGCTGTCTTTTCTTGGATTTTCTGTTTGCACATAGTCACTTTAAGATGTTTTCTTGTTCATGTTTTTGTTTTTTGTTTGTTGCGGTTGCAACCGATTCAAGAGCCGAATTGCTCACAGGGCTATACCTAATAAATTAACTTGAACTTGAACTTGATGTAGTGGTGACGTGGTGGTGCTGGTGGTGGTAACAGGTGTGGCGTAGTGGTGGTGTGGTGGTGATGGTGGTGGAAACAGGCGTGGCGTAGTGGTAGTGTGGTGGTGATGGTGGTGGTAACAGGCGTGGTGTAGTGGTGACGTGGTGGTGGTAACAGGCGTGGCGTAGTGGTGACGTGGTGGTGGTGGTAACATGCGTGGTGTAGTGGTGGTGTCGTGGTGATCGTGGTAACATGCGTAGCGTAGTGGTGGCGTGGTGGTGATGGTGGTGGTAACAGGCGTGGTGTAGTGGTGGTGTGGTGCTGGTGGTGGTAACAGGCGTGGTGTAGTGGTGACGTGGTAGTGATGGTGGTAGTAGGCGTGGTGTAGTGGTGGTGTGCCCCCCACCCCGTCACCTCCACGTGGTACTTCTTGTGCACGTAGTCTCGGATCGTCTGGTCCTTGACGTCCTCGAAGTACCCGCTGCGCGGGGGGGTCCCGTCGGGACGGTGGCAGGGCGCCGTGAGGGGACAGCACAGTCCGTCGGCGCCGTGCTCGTGGTGCGCGCACAGCTCCGCGGGACCCGCGTGCGTGCGGCCCCCGTCGATCCCGCACCCGCGCCCTTCCAGACCTGCGCCACCAACCCCACCTAAAACATCACCACCATTGAGCGCGCAATCGTGGTGCTGTTTTTGGTGGTGGTGGAGGTGTGTGTGTATCTACTGTGCACGTACCTCTCTAAATCTGTGTACCCGTGCGCGTGTGCCCGTGCGCGTGTGCGTGTGCCCGTGCGTGCGCGCGCGCGTACCCGCGTGTGCGCCCAGCGTGCCGCGCGTTACCTGGACCCGTGTCGTAGGGGCGCGGCTCCACCTCGTAGTGGTGCACGCGGCCCCTGCACACCACGGACAGCACCAGGCCGCCCACCGTGCTCGTGCTCTTGCGCAGCAGGAAGAGGCCCTCGACGAAGCCGGCGGCGCGCAGGTGGCCCTCGGCCTCGTCGCGGCCCACGTGGCCAAAGTAGTAGGGCAGCGGCTCCCCACTCGCGTCCATGGCTCTCACCCGCTAGCGAGCGAGTGACACCGTCACCCCCGTCACCCCCCTCCCCCCCCGTGTAGGGCGTTCTCTGTGCGTGTGCGCTCCGTGTCCCAGTGGCGGAGAGTCGGAATTGTCGGAGTCCCTCTCACAAGTTGCCTTTGCCCTAAGAGCCTCCTTGTCTCTCGCACCCGAGTCTCGGAATCTTCTCGTGCCAGAATCTTCTTGACGATGAGTCTGTGATGTCTTGGTCTCGACGGTGCTGTCTCCCCTGTTCCTGAGTCTCTTGGCGTCAGCCAAGTCTGCGTGTGTCTCCACTCATCACCGTCCTCTCCTGTTCCTCCACCTCCCTCTCTTCTCTCTAATCGAGTCGTTCTCCGTGGGACACCGAAGAGGTTGGGCGATTCCCGTGGTCACGATTTATTCCAAGCAGACGCAGGCATCTGCACAAGCAGAGCAGTGTCATCATGATCATCAGCAGCAGCAGTAGCAATACATCCATCATGAATAGCAGCATCATCATCAGCAGCAATATTATCATCTTCGGCATCAGCATTATCAGCATCACCACCGGAAGCAATAGCATCAGCAACATTGTCATCAGCATCATCAACAGAAGTAGCATTATTATCATCATCAGAACAAAGTTCGTCTCGACCATCGGCCATCACCGTCCCTCCTGGCCGCGACGCCTGTCCTGCTGCCCAAGCCCCTCTCAGTCCCCGTCACGGCGTGGGCGATGCCTCGATCCTAGCGCCCGTGTCTCCTCTCTCTCCAACTCGCCAAGCGCGCGTCACTCCGCGCTTCGCGGCGCACTTCTCTCGATCGTTCGTTCCCTCGAGTGGCCGCGCCGTTCCCGAGCCTCGTCGCTGCGGCAGGGCCACGCGGCAGCGGCGGCGGCTGTGGTTTTTAATCTTCAGGCCAAAATTCCAAGTCATGAACCCTCCACCACCCGATGTGGTTATCACGTTTACACCCACGATGTCGATTGCTTTTTACTATTTTTTTTTGACCAGGTAAGGCCCACTGAGCTACAGTGAGGGGAAAAAAGTATTTGATCCCCTGCTGATTTTGTACGTTTGCCCACTAACAAAGAAATGATCAGTCTATAATTTTAATGGTAGGTTTATTTGAAGTGAAAGACAGAATAACAACAACAACAAAATCCAGAAAAACGCATGTCAAAAATGTTATAAATTAATTTGCATTTTAATGAGGGAAATAAGTATTTGACCCCCTCTCAATCAGAAAGATTTCTGGCTCCCAGGTGTCTTTTAAACAGGTAACAAGATGAGATTAGGAGCACACTATTAAAGGTAGTGCTCCCAATCTCAGCTTGTTACTTGTATAAAAGACACCTGTTCACAGAAGCAATCAATCAATCAGATTCCAAACTCTCAACCATGGCCAAGACCAAAGAGCTCTCCAAGGATGTCAGGGACAAGATTGTAGATCTACACAAGGCTGGAATGGGCTACAAGACCATCGACAAGCAGCTTGGTGAGAAGGTGACAACAGTTGGTGCGATTATTCGCAAATTGAATAAACACAAAAGAACTGTCAATCTCCCTCGGCCTGGGGCTCCATGCAAGATCTCACCTCGTGGAGTTGCAATGATCATGAGAACGGTGAGGAAACAGCCCAGAACTACACGGGAGGATCTTGTCAATGATCTCAAGGCAGCTGGGACCATAGTCACCAAGAAAACAGTTGGAAACACACTACGCCGTGAAGGACTGAAATCCTGCAGTGCCCGCAAGGTCCCCCTGCTCAAGAAAGCACATATACATGCCCGTCTGAAGTTTGCCAATGAACTTCTGAATGATTCAGAGGACAACTGGGTGAAAGTGTTGTGGTCAGATGAGACCAAAATGGAGCTCTTTGGCATCAACTCAACTCGCCGTGTTAGGAGGAGGAATGCTGCCTATGACCCCAAGAACACCATCCCCACCGTCAAACATGGAGGTGGAAACATTATGCTTTGGGGGTGTTTTTCTGCTAAGGGGACAGGACCACTTCAGCACATCAAAGGGACGATGGACGGGGCCATGTACCGTCAAATCTTGGGTGAGAACCTCCTTCCCTCAGCCAGGACATTGAAAATGGGTCGTGGATGGGTATTCCAGAATGACAATGACCCAAAACACACGGCCAAGGCAACAAATGAGTGGCTGAAGAAGAAGCACATTAAGGTCCCGGAGTGGCCTAGCCAGTCTCCAGACCTTAATCTCATAGAAAATCTATGGAGGGAGCTGAAGGTTCGAGTTGCCAAACGTCAGCCTCGAAACCTTAATGAACTGGAGAAGATCTGCAAAGAGGAGTGGGACAAAATCCCTCCTGAGATGTGTGCAAACGTGGTGGCCAACTACAAGAAACGTCTGACCTCTGTGATTGCACACAAAGATTTTGCCACCAAGTACTAAGTCATGTTTTGCAGAGGGGTCAAATACTTATTTCCCTCATTAAAATGTAAATCAATTTATAACATTTTTGACATGCGTTTACAGGATTTTGTTGTTGTTATTCTCTCTCACTGTTCAAATAAATCTACCATTAAAATTATAGACTGATCATTTCTTTGTCAGTGGGCAAACGTACAAAATCAGCAGGGAATCAAATACTTTTTCCCTCACTGTATTATCGCTCTTTATCAGAAGCGACCTGGCCACAAATGATAGCTCAACGAAGTGGCTTGTCGTCACGTGGACATTTATAGCAGCCCAATACTCTAAAACGCGTGTTTCTAAATGTGGAGGGGAAAAAACGGAGGACACGGAGAAAAATCCACACGGCCACAGGGAGAGAAAACGCAAACACCAAATATACAACAGACATCAGGGTCGGGATCGAAGCCACGAACTCCCTGCACACCAGGCGAGGGAGTTAACATCTCACCACATCGCCGATGCGCCGACCCAATTCTCCGCGCGGCTTCGCACCTCGTCGCGGACTGAATTAAACATCGACCGCGCTTCTCTCTCAGTCCGCCGCGAGCTGCTCCCAGACACCCAGGGCCGCAATGGTGGTGGTGGTGGTGAGAGTTCCCCTAGGAATGTACGATTCTAAATCTCGGCTGCCTGGCGTGGTCCTGGACCGCCTGAGGAAAGTTGCACGTTTAACATTTAAGGCTTTCGCGACCAAGATTATCCATAAAAGTTGGGAGAGAGCGAGAGAATGCGATCGTGGCTTGCGGCTGGGGTTGGCGTTTACACCCCCACCGCCTCGCCCTGATGTCGAAAGGGGAAATGGGCGACTTTTAGGACCTCGGCACACGCAACTGCAATGGCTGCATCGGGAACGCAGTCGAGAAGTCTCCAGAACCCCCGGCTGACAGACGAGGTGTCCCAGCAAGCTGAGAGAGCGCCGGGCTCTCCCTCTCTCGCTTTCTCTCGCTCTCTCCGTCTGGAACGTTCCCACCACGGCTCCACGTTGCGAGGTTTTCATGTCTCGCTGCGCATTCCGCTGGGTGTCTGCGAGACCGGAGTGAGTGGCACGCGACGCGTCGCCACAGCCATTGTGAGAGGAGGTATGGTGGAAATGGCGTGCGCTCACCACTATCACCAATCCCACCTTACCACCACCCTCACCACACCATGATCACCCCACCTCCTCACCACTACCACCCTCCCTCCTCACAACCAACCTCACCAGGATGACCCACCTCACCACCACCCTCACCACTACGACCGACCTCACCACCACCACCACCACCCTCACCACTACCACCCTTCCCCCTCACCACAAGCCCATCTTATCGCCTCCCTGTGTCACATGGTGCAGTGAAAGGAAGCAGATGTCCATACTTCCGTGAAGCTAACCACGGGCTCACCTTGCAGCCCAGCTGCCTAACCCCATAGCTAACAGGGCCCCATAGCTAGCATAGATGTCCAACCCAACAACAGAAACTGCTGCGCAATCCAAAAAACACATCTCTAGTCCAAAACCAAACCAGATCTCAGTACGAAACCAAACCAGATCTCAGTCCCAAACCAAACCAGATCCCCAGACCAAACCAGATCTCTGGCACAAACCAACCCAGATCTCAGTACCAAA
>CM025608.2:265216-288135 GCA_014621495.2 Entosphenus tridentatus | reverse complement strand
CGAGCGAGCGGTGAGCGATGCGTTACCCGCGAGCGAGCGGTGAGCGAGCGCTGCCACTACCCCCCGCCCCCCCCCCCAGGTGGCCGTGCTGAGCGCGTTCATGTGCCTGCTGGCGCTGTGCCTGTATGGCACGACGCGCGTGCGCGACGGCCTCGGCCTGGCCGACGTGGTGCCGCGCGGCACGCGCGAGCACGCCTTCCTCACGGCGCAGGCGGCCTACTTTTCGGTGTACGGGGCCTACCTGGTCACCACCGAGGGCGTGGACTACCCCCGCGCCCAGGAGAGCCTCTACCGGCTGCACGACGCCCTGCACGGCCTCCCCTACACGCTGCGGGGCCCCGACGGCGCCCTGCCCCGCACCTGGCTTCACCACTTCCGCGACTGGCTGCAGGGTGAGTGCGCCGCTCGCCACCGTCGCGCGGCTCGGCTCGGCAAATAGCCAGCGTGGTGCCGGCGAGCGTCCGGGGTTCGCAAGGGTGACAGTGCCGCCCTGTCCCCCGTATAGCCTTAAACACACCGTTGGGGTAAGCGCTGTTGGCGAGTAGCACCTATGAAGGCCGGCACGGCGCACGAGAGGGTGGATGGCCGGCACCACGCCCACCCCAGTGGCGATGTTTACTAACGGCACCAGGTAATCATTTGAGGCCGGGGCGAGGCCCAGGACCGGTTCAGATAATCGTCGGTGTTTACCCTGAGCGGGAATCAAACCCGTGTCGCCGGGTTCTTAGTGCGGCGCGCTAACCGCTGCACCACCGCTCCCCCCCCCCCCCCCCCCCCCCCCCCGCCCGCCACGCCGCATCCCCCAGGGCTGCAGGTGGCGTTCGACGAGGACTGGCGATCCGGCCGCATCCGCCGGGAAGAGTTCCATAATGGCTCCGACGACGGCGTGCTGGCGTACATGCTGCTCATCCAGACGGGCGACGCCAGCGCGCCCTTCAACTACGCCCAGGTACGGCCACGACGGCCACGGCCACAACCACGGCGCCGATGCCAACGCCGAGGACCAAAATCCGAAACCGCGTCTCTGGGGACGTTTGTCCCTCCGAGGGTCGTTAATTTCGCGGCGCGCAAGCGGTCGGGGCAAAACGTGGTCTCGGGGCATTCTGCACGCGGTCCTTTTCGTGGCGGACTTCTGCGCGTGGGAGTTTCCCTGTCCTCGACGTTACGCCCGGAGAGAACCGCCCACGTTGATCGGCGACAAGCCCGTGGTAAAAGGGCTCCCCGCCCTCCCCGCCGCCCCCGTGACGTCGCTACGCGTGTCACGCTCGGCCCATCGTGGCGCACTGTCCGGGGAAGGGCGCCTACCGGGGGGACGGAGCGGCAATGTTAGTCCGCGCGGACTCGCGAAATCGTGGGAGGTCGCGCGCGAGCGTCGCGCGATTCGTCTCCCTTGGCTCGGCAGTTGCAGAGCCGGCGGCTGGTGAACGACCGGGGCCTGGTGGACGTCGACGGCTTCTACACCTTCCTCACGGCCTGGGTGACCAACGACCAGCTGGCCTACGCCGCCTCGCAGGCCAACCTGCGGCCCGAGCCCCCCGAGTGGCTCTTCAGCCGCTTCAACACCGCGCCCGACGTCATGCGTAGTGAGTGCCGTCACCGTCGTCGTCGGTCACACAACAACAACAGTCGGCGTCACCGCTCGCGCCAGGCTAGGTGCGCCTCGAGGCCTATCACGCGACGTGTGCCGCTGGCAGGACAGACCCAGGTGCCATGGGTTGACTGGCTGAGATGACTGGCAGACGCGCACCGCACGCTCGCTTGCAACCTCTCGCCAACCGAAGCCAGTGTGCCGCTCTGTCAATGTCACGGTGTGCTGGTGTGGCGGGGGCAGTTTGCCAGTGTCCCGCCGTGTCGGTGTGCCACTGTGCTGGCGTGCCGCTCAATCGGTGTGCCGGTGTGTCGGCATGTCCCTGTGCCCCTGTGCCCCTGTGTCCCTGTGTCGCTGTGCCCCTGTGTCGGTGTGTCGCTCCGGCGGTCTGTCGTTGTGCCGCTGTGCCGGTGTGTCGGCATGTCCCTGTGTCGGTGTGTCGGTGTGCCAGTGTGTCGGCATGTCCCTGTACCCCTGTGCCCCTGTGCCCCTGTGCCCCTGTGCCCCTGTGTCGCTGTGTCGTTGTGCCGGTGTGTCGGTGTGTCGCTCCGTCGGTCTGTCGTTGTGCCGCTGTGCCGGCGGGTTGCTGACTGAGTGGCGTGCGGCTGCTCCTCATTAGAGGCGGTGAAACCGCAACGCGTAAACGCCGGCACCTTGAGGAAGCGAGCGCCGTGCGGCCGCACACCGGCCCAAACGGGATTACTCCGGGGGGGGGCGCGGCGGGAGGGAGGGAGGGAGTGGATGGTGGGGGTGGGGGCGGAGAGAGAGGGAGCCAGGGAGAAAACGGTTTAGGGGGCAGGGAAGAGCGCGGTGGTTAGGGAGATGGAGGGGTGCGTGGTGTGCTTTGTGTGCCTGTGTGTCTGTGTGTCTGTGTGTGTGTGTGTGCGTGTGTAGGTCAGTGTGTGTGGGGAGCCGTGGTGCAGACGTTAGTGCATTGTGTTACGACCAGTTCGATTTCCCGCTCACGGTCAATGCCGGCGAAGAATATCAAACCCGGTCCTGGGCCTCCTCTAGGTCGACTCAGCCTTAATTGAGCACCTAGTGCGGTACGTAAAATATCAGCATTGGGGAGACAAAGGCGGCCGGATGTGGAGCTGGCCACACCACCCCGCTTATAGGTGTGCCGTGCTGGCCTACGTGGGTCCACACGAACAGCACTTTCCCCGACGGCCAGTTAAAGGCTACACGGGGGATCTTTGTTTTTGTCTGTGTGGGGTAGCTGGCTGGTTCTGGTGGGAGTTCACCGTCTCCGAGAGAGAGAGTGGGGAGGGAGTGTGGGGGTAGTGGGGAGGGAGGTAGTGGGGCGGGGTGGCGAGAGTGTGTGCGTGCGTGGCACCGGGCCAGCCACCATGCGAAATTTACTGCACAAATTACAAACAGGTTTCGCCGGTGGTGCCGTTGAGGGCGCTGGCGATGTGGGAAAGGCCACCGGCTGAGAGGGTGCCAGCGCCCCCCCCACCCCCACTGATGCCCCCCTCCCCCACCACCTATCCCCCCCACCCAGCCAGCCAGAGAACCACCGTGTGGTTTTACCTTTCCGAGGGCACTGCGATCGTAGAGAAAGTTCATCGTCCGTCGCTCAATATTTCACGCCGGATTATTGGGTAGAGGGGCCGTATTGATATCCATCCAGCAGTGGATGGTTCGTGATCCATAATAAAACCAGCCAAGGTTGCGAATTCAAGTCCTGGGATCGATAGAATGAGCACCACTCTGTGTAGAAGTCAAAAAAGTGACTGTCCTCTGGATAGACTTGCCTCGGCCATATGACTGTGGAATTCCCACCACTGGCTCTGACATGAGCACCGAGGCCACGATGCTCGATTGAGTAGCAGCGGGAACTCGTTGAATTGCTGAGCTGCGTTACTCAAACGATGTCTATTCACGTTTGTTCAGCTCCGTTTACTCAAGTGACGTTCATCGAGGTCTGTGAGCTAAACTCGAAGCGTCTCTTTGTAAAGCCTTCGGGTTTCTTTTGCGAGTTTGTGGGTCTCGATGAGAGTTGCTGTTGACTGGCTCAGACACATAAACTCGCTACACTTGAGGCCCCGGTTCAATCACAGGCAGTGGCTGTAACCGGATTGGAACCCTGGATCTCAGCTGTGCCAGCTCAGCGCCCTGACCTCTCGGCCACCTCCTCTTACTTTTGTTTTCCCTCCACGTAAAAATATAAATTTTTGTTTACACATCCCAGCATCCACCACGACCTTCTGCGAGCGCATCCGATCGGCCGCATCTGTACAACACAAGCGGACCGGCCTCGACTTCCACCCTCTCGTCAGCAGAGTCCGGCTCGCTTGACCCAACGCTCCTGACGGCCACCCCCCCCCCCCCCCCCCGTCCTCCCTCCCTCCGCTCCTCGTCTCTCCCGCCCGACCCTCCCCCCCCCAGTCAAGCCGGCGGAGCGGATCGAGTTTGCTCAGCTGCCCTTCTACCTGGCGGGGCTGTCGGAGTCGGCGGACCACGTGCGCGCCATCGAGCGCGTGCGCGCCGTCTGCGAGAGCTTCGCCGCCGGCGGGCTGCCCAGCTACCCGGCCGGGTACCCCTTCCTCTTCTGGGAGCAGTACGTGGGCCTGCGCCACTGGCTGCTGCTGGCGCTCAGCGTGGGGCTGGCCTGCACCTTCCTCGTGTGTGCCCTCCTGCTCCTCAACCCCTGGACCGCTGGGCTGCTGGTGAGAGGGCGGTGGTGGTGGTGGCGGTGGTGGTGGTGGTGGTGGTGGCGGCAGTGGTGGTGATGATGGTGGTGATGGTGATGGTGGTGGTGGCGGTGGCGATAGTGGTGGCGGTGGTGGTGATGGTGGTGGTGATGGTGGTGGCGGCGGTTGCGATGGTGGCGGTGGTGGTGATGGCGGTGGTGGTGATGGTGGTGGTGGCGATGGTGATGGTGGCGGTGATGGTGGCGGTGATGGTGATGGTGGCGGTGGTGGTGATGGTGGCGGTGGGGAGCGGTGGTGTAGCGGTTAGCGCGCTGTGCTACGAACCTGGTGAACCGGGTTCGGTTCTTGCTCACGACCAACACCGGTGACGATTATCTGCACTGGTACTGGGCCTCCCCTAGGTCGACTCAGCCTCAAATGAGTACCTGGTGCGATGTGTAAACATCGCCACTAGGGAGACAAAGGCGGCCGGGCGTGGTGTTGGCCACCCACCCCCCCCCCCTCGTGTGCCGTGCCGGCCTTTATAGGTGCTCACTAACAGCACTTGCCCCTGCAGTCTGTTAAGGCTGTACGGGGGATCTTTGTCTTTGATGGTGGCGGTGATGGTGTTGGTTGATGTTGGCGGCGGTGCCTTTACCTTAAGGGTAGAACACCTTCATCTTTCTCTCCGTGTCTCTTTCTGATCGTCGGCCTGTCCGTGCGTCTTTGACTCCATGTCTCTGTCCGTCAGTCTTTCTGTGCGTCTCTCTCCGTGTGTCTGCCTCTTCCTCGTGTCTCACAGCTTGAAGCGGCCTGTCTTGGGTTCCTGACCTCGCCGCTTTGCTGCGTAGAGTTTGTGTATTTTCCTCCAGATTGGAATCGTGATCCTGCATTGCGATTTGTTACTCGGTTAAAACTAAGCGCTCCCCCAATTGTTCCGGGTTTTCGGACAGCCTCAGTGCCTACAAAGACAAAGATCCCCCATATAGGCTTTAGCTGTTGGGGCAAGTGCTATGAGCAAGAACCCATAAGGGCTGGCACGGCACGTTTATGAGGTTGCTGACCAGCACCACGCCCAGCCGCCTTTGTCTCCCAAGTGCTGATGTTTAATTCACTTAAAACCAGGTACTCGGTTAAAGGCTGAGTCGACCTAGGGGAGACCCAAGACCGATGCAGATATCCGCCGTCACCGATGTTGGCCGTGAGCGGGCATGGAACTCCGTTGCTGGGTTCATAGCACAGTGCACTAACCACTTTGCCACCGCTCCTCGCACACACACACACGCGTACGGACACGCGCACATCGAGCGGGTAATGTGTGTGTGCCACACGTGGGGGGGAGGGGGGGGGTTGGAGGAGGTGGGGAGGGGTTGGTGTGGGGAGGCATGCCACATGCATGTGCTCACACTTCACGCGTCGCACTAATGCTCGCACGCACGCACACGCTCACGCATACCACGCACACGCACGCTAGTTAACCTGCTCGCACACCAACAACAGCCGTCATTCACGTCACAACAGCACTTGTGCCAGGCTAGGTGCGCTTGTTGCACACGCGCACGTGCACACACACATACACACCTACCATGTCCTCCTCCTCCACACGTTTGTTTCCTGTCCGTACAGCTCCGTCACACGAATGCATTCTTGAGATTCCTGCGTGAAGCACACACGCACGCACGCATGCGTGTGTGTGCGTGCGTGCGTGCGTGCGTGTGCGTGCGTGTGTGTGTGCGTGTCTCTGTGGGTGAGTGGTGGCACGGCGGTTAGTGCACCGCATTACCTACGAAACCGGGCGACCTGAGTTCGATTCCCGTTTTCAGCCAACGTTGACCTCGGGGGAGGCCCATGACCGGTTCAGATAATCGTCACCGGCGTTGGCCATGAGCGGGATTCAAACTCGGGTCGCCGGGTTCGTAGCGCAGCGCTCTAACCGGTGCCACTGCTGCCCAGAAGCACCTACACACGCACACCTACACACGCACACCTACACACGCGCACCTACACACGCACACCTACACACGCACACCTACACACGCCGGATTATGAAATCCACCCCAAGTGTGTGCTAGGGAACGCAGGGAGAGCGTCTTCCCATGCCGACTCTTCCCACTGTTTTGGCCGGCGATCTTTACGTGTCCATCGACAACCGTTCGTACCGTAGGTGACCTCTGGGAGGTCAATTAATACATTTTTCCTGCGGCAATTAATGTATGTGCGCATGGATGGAAGAGTGGAATGGTAACGCTTCGCGTGAAAACATCCGAATAGTTCTGAGCGCAAATGTCGCCCGTTTCACATTTTGTGCATTCCGATGGCTGGCGTGCGCGTGTGAGTATGTGTGTGTGTGTGCGTGTGTGCGTGCGTGCGTGTTGTAAACGACAGACACGTACTTAGGCTCGTGGCTCCGCGATCGCAGGGAGTCGAGTAACGTTTGTGACTCCGCGGGGGCTTCCCTCCTCGCCCCCCCCACCCCGGCCTACCCCTTCCGCTGAACGAGGAACTTCTTCTCCGTTCTCGCGAGCGTCACTCCACGCTTTCCCTGCGGGTCCCTCGTGGCGGTGGCACGGCGGGGCGGGTTCAGTGGCTCACGTGGGAGAGAGTGCACGTGTGTGGGTGCACGTGTGTGGGTGCACGTGCGTGGGTGCACGTGCGTGGGTGCACGTGCGTGGGTGCACGTGTGTGGGTGTACGCGTGCGTGCATGTGTGCGCACGCGTACGCGTGAGGGTGCGTGCGCGTGTGTGAGCGTGCGCGTGTGTACGTGTGAGCGTGCACGTGCGTACGTACGTGTGAGCGTGCACGTGCGTACGTACGTGTGAGCGTGCGCATGCGTGCGTGCGTGCGTGCGTGCACGTGCGTGTGTGTGAGCTTGTGCGCATGCGTGTGCGTGCGTGTGTGTTGGGAAAACTCCCTTATGGAATGTGTTAGAACACAGAGGCGTGAAATTGGATTGTGACGGGACTGTGTGGGGAGAAGACGAAGAGGGATGGAATGGCGTGGGTGCGTGCGTGCATGCGTGCGTGTGTGCGTGCGCGCGCGTGTGTCTGTATGACTGGGCAAAGTTCTGTTCGCGAGCACCCATCACAAAACACGAGGTGGTGCTGTGACGACCAGCAACACCCACAGCCACCTTTGTCTCCCCAATGCTGATTTCTTTTTTCTTTCCGCACTGCGCCACGTGCTCATTGACTGTTGAACCGAGTAGGAGAAGGCCCCGGACCGGTTGCGATAATCTTCGCCGGTGTTGGCTGGTGAACGTGAATTGAAGTCGGGTCGCCGGGGTCGAAGCGCAGTGCGCTAGCCAACCACTCCCCTATTAGGGCTGATCTCAGTCTTTGTGTGTGTTTATTTATGTCTGTGCTCTGTGTGTGATGTTATGCTGTCTCTTCTGCGCGCACGTTGAACTCTCGCTGTCTCCCAACCAATACCAATACCCGCGTCATTCGCCAGTAAGTGACGGTGATGTCACCACGGCGACTGTGCCAGGCCAGGTGCACGTGAAGTGTCGAAGGCTCGCTGACAGGAGGTGTTTGTTGTTGTTGTTTGTCCTCTCCCAAAAAACACCCAACCACACACACACCCACACACACACACCCAACCACACACACACACCCAACCACACACACACATCCAACCACACACGCACACCCAACCACATACACACACACACCCAACCACACACACCCAACCACAAACCTGTACACGAACGCACACACCCACAATGACACGACCACGCGCGCACACAGGTGGCGGTGCTGGCGACGATGACGGTGGAGCTCTTCGGGATGATGGGCCTCATGGGCATTCAGCTGAGCGCCGTTCCCGTCATCAACCTCGTCGCCTTCGTCGGCATGGGCGTGGAGTTCACGATGCACGTCACGCTGGTGAGGTGGGGGGAAAGGCGGAGGCTTGTCAGGTGACGTGACATCGTGTAAACGTAGCGACCGGGCCCCAGATGCGTTGCCGATGATTATAATGATGGTGACAAATGACAACATTGACGACGATGTTGACAATGATGATAATGATGATGTTGACTGATGATGACGATGTTGACAATGATGATAATGACGATGACGACGACAATGACGACGACAATGTTGACAATGATGATGACGATGTTGACAATGATGATGACGATGTTGACAATGATGATGATGACGATGTTGACAATGATGATGACGATGTTGACAATGATGATAATGATGATGTTGACAATGATGATGACGATGTGGACAATGATGAGAATGATGATGTTGACAATGATGATGACGATGTTGAGAATGATTATGACGATGTTGACAATGATGATAATGATGATGTTGACAATGATGATGACGACGATGTTGACAATGATGACGACGATGTTGACAATGATGACGACGATGTTGACAATGATAATGATGATGACGGCGACGACGACGATGATGGCTATGATGACAATGGTGATGACATTGATGACGACGACGATGACGTCGTACGGTCGACGGAGAGCCGCCGCCGCCGCTCACCCGCACCATCTCCGTCACTCCGCTGTGCCGCCCCCGCCACCGCCCAGGGCTTCCTGACGGCGACGGGCGACCGCGACAGCCGGGCGGTGCGCTCGCTGCAGCACATGCTGGCGCCCGTGCTGGACGGCGCCGTCTCCACGCTCTTGGGACTCGTCATGCTCGTCGGCTCCGAGTTCGACTTCATCGTGTGGTGAGCGAGCGTTGCGTAGCGACTGTGCCGGCTGTAGTGACCGTGCTGTGAGTCGCAATCTGAAGTTGGCGAGTTCAGATTCCGGGTGGATTGTGGCGGCGGTGACGGTTGCGGTGATGGCGATGGTGGCGGCGGTGACGGTATTGGTGGCGGTAGTTCTGGTGATGAGTCCACTTGCTGTACCGCCTTCTCCTGGCGAGCCGGGGCATGGCTCCCCCTTGGCACCGATGGGAAGGGAGTTTCACAGCGTTCGTGCGAAGATCTGACAACCCTCGATGTTGCTGCCTCCACAGCGCTGGGTTACAGCTGCCACGTGCGTGGCCGCCACCACCCGAAGCGGTGGTGGTGGTGGTGATGTGCCGGTGGTGTTGGTATCGAGCTGTAGTGGCGGCGATGATGGCCGCCGGTTGTTTGGCCTGACCTTGAGACGGGGGGGGGTTGGTGAGATGGGAGACTGAGCAGAGAATCGCCATAAACAGTGAGGCTGTGTAAACACTGCCCCAGCGTGTTTATAGACACGTGCTCGTGCACATACACACACGCGAGTGTAATGTATACACACACACACGTGCTTTGTACGCCTGTGTGTGTGTGTGCGCGGCTGCGCCGGGTGCTGCGTCTGCGTATTTTTTTCAAAAAATAGTTGCTGAGCAGAGGCTCTAAACGTCAGGCAGCCGGCAACAAACAGCACTCTCAAGAGTTTGAATAGCTAACAGTGGAACACGTCTGTTGAATGGAGCAAGGTTACTATTGGTCGAAGAGCTTGGGGGTGGGGGGGGAAAAGACGATGATGACGACGATGACAACAATGGGAGGAGGGAATTCCAGAGTGAAGCCGAGAGAGAGGAGTGTGTGTGTGTAGGGGGAGCGGTGGCGCAGCGGTTATGGCGCTACACTCCAAACCCAGTTATCAGAGTTCGATTCCCGCTCACAGCCAACAGAGAGAGGAGTGTGTGTGTGTGTAGGGGGAGCGGTGGCGCAGCGGTTAGGGCGCTACACCCCAAACCTGGTTAGCAGAGTTTGATTCCCGCTCACAGCCAACAGAGAGAGGAGTTTGTGTGTGTGTAGGGGGAGCGGTGGCGCAGCGGTTAGGGCTCTACACTCCAAACCCGGTTAGCAGAGTTCGATTCCCGCTCACGGCCAACACCGCTGGCGATTACCTGAACGGGTCCTGGGCCCCCTACCCCGAGTGGACACGGCCTCAAACGAGCACCCGGCGCGATGCGCAAACGTCGCCCCTGCGGAGACAAAGGCGGCGGAGCGCGTGGCTGGCCCGACAGCCTGTGGAGGCTACCGGGGGGATCTTTGTCCGTGTGCGTGCGACCGCACGCACACGAGGGGACACGTCTCCCCCCACGGTGTTTGTGTAAATTCAACGAAAATAAACACGTGGCCCCGGCGGCGCTCGCCGACGAGCAAAATAAATTACAGCGCCGCCAGCCCCCCCCCCCTCGTTCCCTCTCTCGCCCGAGCCCAGACTCCCTGGGATAATAAACAACGCGGCCTCGCGGCCCCCACAGACAAATAAACACACAGCGGCTCTGCGCCGGAGGAGGAGGAGGAGGACAAGGCACGGCCGCCACGGCTGCCGTGGTGCTGGTGGCGGCGCTAACGGTGCAGCTGCACGTTGCACCGGCAAACCGGAGCTCTCCCGCTCTCTTTTTGTACCGGCGGTGGGCACGAGCGAGCAGTTGCGGGGCTGCGCTTTTGCCCCGCGAGAGAGGGGCTGCCGGTGAGAGAGGGGCCCTAATAGTGCGGTGAAACTTGGCCTTTGTTGGGTGGGAGAGCCGGGAGGGAGGGGGGGGGGGGGGGAGAGACCCCCTCCTCACCCCCTCCCTCCATTGGATGTTTATGTGACCCCCCCCCCCCCCGGGGCAGCCTGCATTGGGCAGGTCAAAGGGCAGAGGGCGCATTTGGGTGGTGGGAAGAGGGAGAGAGAGGGCGGGGGTGGAGAGACGGAGGTGGGGGAAGGGGAGTGATTGAGAGGGGGGAGAAGCAGGGGGAGGGGAAGAGGAGGGGGTGGAAAGCGAGTGATTGAGAGAGAAGAGGAGAGAGGAGATAATTCACTTGTTTATCCAGGAGAGCGAAGCTGAGTCATAGGACTCTTTCTCAGGAGGGTCCTGCTGCTGCTGCTGCTGCTGTTGCTGCTGTTGCATTGGGTTATTTATTTTCAGCCAATGAATAACGAGTTGTGTTTATTATTGTACACGTGTGGAAGGAAACCGGAGCACCTGGAGAAAACCCCACGCCTTGCGCAAGGGGGCAACGCTCTATCCCCAGTGGACAGATGGAAACAGATTGACATTAGTCCACTTGCTATACTGCCTTCTGGCGAGCCAGGGGTACGGCCCCTCTTCGATGCTCACGGGAAGAGATATTTCACAGCCCATCTGTGAGTGATCTACCAACCCTCGCTGCTGCCTCCACAGCGCTGGACCGCAGCGGCCATGTGCACAAGCGTGGCCACCGCTGCTTGGCGGAGGAGGCAGGGTGAGGAGAGGAAGAGGCAGGGATCATGAGGGATGAGAGGGTGAGAGAGAGAAATGGTGAGGAGTGGGGAGGCAGAGGGAGAGAGGAAGAGAGAGCGAGGGAGTGAGGAGGCCGGATCGCGTTACTCTGCACACAAACATCCCGCTGGTGCTGGAGAGAAGGCCGTGCCACCAGGCCGTGCCGCCAGGCCGTGCCGCCAGGCCGGCCGAGTGTCAGCTCCCCGTATTTATCGAGACCTCAGGGGCCCGGTCGTTAACGGCGACGACGACGATGAATTCGTATCTCGCGACGTCCGTGCGAAGTGCAGTGTTGCGCATGGGGGGACGCGGGTGGAGGCCACAGACGAGGGAAGGCAGCCAGAACCGATTGCCCAAGTTCTGTGGTCCTCTACTGGGTTACGGTCCTAAAAAAAATTCCCGCTGGCCGTCAAAAAAGCAGCACGATTTGGGAGCATCACGGAGCAGAGTTTCTCACACGTTGGCTGAATGGAGCCAAGGTGATAGTGGCCACGCGGGTCCAGTGGCCGTGCGTCCGATCTCCCGCAGCAGTTGAGTGAACGCGTTCACCGCGGTCAAGTCGATCGGTCGGTCGCGTGCGTCGGGGTAAAGTGTGGGTACTCCCAGCTCTTCCAAGATGACTTGCCAACGTGGCGAGAGTCGGCCAGATAGCCTCTAATCCTACCACTGACTCAAAAGCTACCTCCTCACTGCTATCCCGTCACCCTACTCCTGACCCCTGACCCTTACCTCTAACCCCAAACAAAAGCACTTGCGCGGAGCCACTCCGTCAGTAACCCTCCTCCTCTCCACGTGTCTCCATCTCCTCCTTGTCTCTCTCTCTGTCTCTCTCTTTGTCTCCGACCCGCTCGTCTCTGGACAGATGGCCTGCAAGGACAGGTAATTGGCACTCGCCGTGGGTTTGTGTCGGCAAATGCTCTCGCGTCTGTGGCTCTCGTGTGGCTGACCTTCGTGTGCCTGGGTCTCGTGTCCGTGACTCTTTCTCCTCGCTGCTCCATTTTGTTGTTTTTATTTTCCCCTGCAGCTTCCATTAAACACGGAACCTGCCTGTTTGCTGTGTGGTCCCTGTTTGCGACCTTCCTGTGTGCAGTCTGAGCGCACGTGCGAATGTGCCAGCCGCGTGTGGCAAGGTGGGCACAATCCTGCCCTCACAGCAACAAGGCCTCGGTTCGATTCCCAACTTGGGTGCCTTTCTGTCTGTAGTTTGTATTCTCTCCCCCCGTTCCGCATGGGTTGCCTCCCGGATTCTCCGGTTCCCTTCCATATATAAAAAAAAGCCACACGCACAGTGGCAATGGCGTTGACCAACGCATCGAGCCAATGCTGATAAATAACCTGCAAATTCCTGAGTTGGTATCATACATTGCAATATCACTCCCTACTGTGAATATCGGTCGGAAGCCTCCTTGAGACTCGGTGAGGCCTTCCCGGATGAAGAGGCATTATCGTCATCATAATGAATCTCTGTGTGCCTCGGAGCAGTAATGTTTTGGGGAGCGGTGGCGCGGAGGTTAGCACACCACGCCACGAACCCGGCGATCTTAGTCCGGTTCTGCACGCTGCCAACATCGGTGACGATTTTCTGTGCCGGTCCTGGGCCTCGCCTAGGTCGACTCAGCCGTAAATGATTATGCCGTATGCAAAAAAAACTTCGACACCGGGGAGACAAAGGCAGCCGGGCGTGGTGCTGGCCACACCGCCTATCCACAGGCGAGCCGTGCCGGCCTTAATAGGTGCTCGCCAACAGCACTTGCCCCTCGAGCCCGCGTGGGCCACACGGGGGACCTTTGTCTCACGGAGACTCTCTCCTGCAGGTACTTCTTTGCGGTGCTCACCATCATGACGGTGCTCGGTCTGCTCAACGGCATCGTGCTGCTCCCCGTGCTCCTCTCCATCGTGGGGCCTCCGCCGGAGGTGAGGCCACGCACGCCGGCTTGGGCCGCGCTGAGGGCCCAGCCCGCTGGGGGGGGACTGCCAGTCACTCACACAGTCCACCAGTCACCCGTCCTCACACACAGTCCACCAGTCACAGAGTCCACCAGTCACCCGTTCTCACACGCAGAGTCCTCCAATCACCCGTTCTCACACAGTTCTGCCTGTGTGTGCGCGTACGTGTGCTTGTGTGCGTGTTGTGGCAAGTGGTAGTGTAGTGGTTGGCGTGGTGCGCTACGTACCAACAGCCTGTTGAGGCGACTGGGGAGGGTCTTTGTACGTGTGCGCACACATGAACACGTGTGCACACACATGAACACGTACGTGTGCGCACGCGGTCGCGTCCCCAGGTGACCCCCGCCGGCGGCGGCAGCCGTCTCCCGACGCCATCGCCGCAGCCGCCCCCCTACCCGGCGAGACGCGGCCGCGGCGGCGGCGGCGGCGACGCCGGCGGCAGGGGGGGGAACTCCGGGCGGCGCCCGCCGTTCCCTCCGCCGTACCCGGGGCTCGGCGCGCGGCACGCCCGCCCCGGCGAGTCGTCCGCCGCCACCACCACCGGCACCACCCCCTCCTCCTCCTCCATTACCGAGTCCTCCGACTCGGAGTGCTGCTCCGAGAGCGCCGCGTCGCTATCGATGTCGCCCGGCGACGCCGCCGCCGCCGCCGCTGCCGCCGGCGCCTCCTGCGCCGCGGGCAACGCTTGCCGGCACGGACACCGCGACCACAATCACCGCCACCACCGCCACCACCAGCAGCAGCAGCAACAACAACAGCAGCAGCAGCAGCAGCAACATCGGTTGCATCAAGTGCGAGAGCACGATTATCACCACCAGCAGCAGCAGCAGCATCAGCAGAGGCCGCAAGCGGGGAGCGGTGGAGGATGCCGGGCGGGACACCCGCGCGTCACGGTGAGCCGCCCCGGGGCACGCGCCGCGCCTCGCCGCGCTCCACTGATTCGGTGTTGCCGTTTCCGTTTCGTGCGCGTTGGGTTCCGCTCGAGAGTTGCAGAGGGCGGGAATGGGGTGGCACTGATCCGGGGTGCCGCAAATAGAGATCACGGCACAAACAACCGCAGAAAAATCACAGCTCTGAGCACCAATTCCACATTCCTATGGCAGCGGCTAACCTCACCTCTTGGCCACCCCGCATCTAAAGTTTCTCCAACCCCATGCACGTTCCACATGCGTGCGTGCGTGCGTATTTCTGTGCGTGCGTGTACGTATTTATGTATGTACGTGCTTGTGTGTGTGAGGTAGTGTGTACGATACGAACCTGCCGATCCGGGTTCGATTCCCGCTCACGGCCAACACCGGTGACGATTTTCTGAACCGGTTCTGGGCCTTCCCTAGGTCGACTCAGCCTCAAATTAGTACCTGGTGCGATGTGTAAACATCGCCACGAGGGAGACAAAGGCGGCCGGGCGTGGTGTTGGCCACCCACCCCCTCGTGTGCCGTGCCGGCCTTTATAGGTGCTCGCTAACAGCACTTGCCCCTACAGTCTGTTAAGGCTATACGGGGAATCTTTGTCTTGTGAGGTAGTGTGCACCTAGCATGCATGGTACAAGTGCCGTGGTGACGTCACTGCCACTTGGTGGTGATCGGCGGTTGTTGTGAGGTAGTGTAGCAATTAGTGTGCTGTAGCAACTAACGAATTCGATTCCCCCCTTGTTATCTGAACCAGTCCTCGGGCCTACACTGTATGAATCTTTGTCTTTTCTTTGCAGTTCGTGCAGCCTGCAGGACAGTGCCTGGAGATGGGCGCCATGCAGTACAGGGCCCGGCCTAGGCCAAGGCCTCAGCAGGAGCAGCAGCAGCAGCAGCACGGTGGAGTGGCATCGGCGGACTGCACAACATCACTGCAGCAGCAGCAGCAGCAGCAGCAGTGGGCGTCACAGCCGGCGCGCCTCCACGGCCGCTCGGGCGCGGAGAGCACCGATTCGCCGCACGCCGGGCCCTGCCGCGGCAGGACTAGCGGCCACCAGGCCTGGGGCGAAGGCCGCGGCCGCCGCGCCGGGGCGACGGCGCCGGCCGGGCCGTTTGCCACCGTGACGGCCACCACGTCGGTGACGGTGGCGCTCTTGAGGCCGGGCGCGGGGCCGGTGGCGCCGGCGGTGCCGGCCGCGCCGGCCGCACGAGCGCCGGCGCCTTTCGCGGGAGACCCCCACGTGCCCGCGTACGACGCCGGCGAGTGCGACTCGGACTGCGGGCGCCGCTGCCGCCACCACCACAAGTAGCGAGGAGTGGCCCCGCGCTCAAGTGACGCCGACCGTAGCAATAATTGTAACGTTGTGAATGAGAGTAAATATTATATCGGGGGCAGCGGGGGGGGGCTGTTTGTATATATTTTTATTTGACGCGAAATGTACAAATGTTGAAGTGGAGGCTTGGAGACGGGAGAGAGCGAGCTTCCGAGTAAATCACTGCCACTGAAGTCGACCGCCGCCGTGCCCGTGGCGCATTGGAACGGTCGCTCGCTGAGCGACGCGTCGCCTGTCGCGCTCGCGCGCTGGGTGAGCGCTCGGCGACGAGAATTGTCGCTCGCTCGCCACGTGACGTCCGACGGATCATTCGCGACCGGTGGACACATTGGCGCGACGAATATTAAGTCTACAACTGCGTTTAAATGTATTTGCGTGTGTGTTGTTAATGTTTCACTGGCATGCTGCTACACAATATCAGCGCTGTAAAAAAAAACTTATTTTTTAGGTAAAAAAAAAGGAAAAAAAATTTGGAGAAAAAAAAAAACCCGTAAACGATTTGATGCGACGCGTGTCGCAGTGGAAATGAAGGAATGTAAGCGGCGGTGGTGGCGGCAGGGCAGCACAGACGTCGTACAGACGCTGTGTTCGGTCTCTGGCAGCTTGTTCAGTGTCGTGCGGTTCGGAGCCACGCGACGTTTATTTATCATTTTATAACTTTACAAGAACAGAATGTCGGCTTATTACCGCGATGATGATGATGATTATTACGAACGCTCGGACGCTCCACGGAGCGACGGCGAGGCCTCCGCTCGCGTCCGACGCTCGCCGAGCATGGAGCGTTTTTATTTTACATTTTTAACCCAGTGGATACGTCCCGTGTCGTAATTACGTGTCTCTATTTATACGCGGTCTCGTTATACGAAGGCAAAGATGCAGTATTGTGTTGGCATTTTCCGTTGCGCGCTCCCGTTCGTTGGCCATTATTTTGTATTTCCGTCTCTGTCTCTGCGTCTCCCGGCGTGGTGCTGCGTCCATCCGGCCTCCCCTGCGGTCCCGTTCCCCTCCCGGCGCTATTTCCTGTTTACAGTTCCTCGCCCCACGGGGACCAGCGCCAGGTGGCGAGGCCCGTTCGCAACTCCTCGGACGGAATTGCATTTTGACCGAAAATCAAGCGGCGGCGGCGAGTCGTTAATCCCGTTCACGAGCATCCGGCCCCCCCCCCCCCCTAAAAGACTGAACTGGGGGTTGTCACGAAAGCCCCCCCTCCCGCCCACCCCTCCCACCCCCGGCACTTGCGTCCCAACCTCAAGTGGCACACTCCCGTTTTGCGTGGTTTCCGGGAAATCATTGATTTTGACGAGGGACCAGCGCTGGTTACAACGAAACGGGTCACCTGCACACGCCACCACTGCGTTTTGGAAACCCCACGGTGGATTCTTTAAAGAAATTCCTTGAATCATGAGCCGCAAGCTGAGACCGAGTCCGTCGGTACCTCGCGCCTCTTTCCCACCGTGCGACCGAGGCATGCCGGGGCCCTGCCAAACCGCCTTGCTCACTAGAGGCGCCGGCGGGCGCTCGCCCCAACGGAAATGATTGACTCTGCTCCCGGCCCTGCTTGGTCCCGAGCAGTCTTCACAGACATCTGGTAGAGCCAGCGTCTAGGGGTCTGGATTCCCCGCTCCGCTTGGCAGATTTGCTCCCGGGAATTCCTCCCGTGCCGTGAGGGCCCCAACAACGCTGGCTCGGCTCAGATTTGGCAGTGGAAAAATCAGTCGGTAAAAGTTTGGCCTCCCTTTTCCTTAATGTTTGTGTTTCCACACCCCTCGCCCCCGTCCCCCACCCGGGTCTCCGTCTCCCTGATTGGAATTTTTAAAAACTATTGTCATGTGTTTGTAACGACGGGCATCGAGGATTGAACCGCACCTCGCCGTCTTGCCCCGCTTCACGCGGCAGCTTCGTCCGCGCACGGCGCGTCGCTGCCAGGAGCGAGAGCGCCGCCAAAGCACTTCCGTTCGGTGTCGTAACGACTCGCTGGGGGGGGGGGGCTGTTGACCGCTTGCGGTCTCCTCACGGAGTTTACGCCGTCCGCAATCATCGACGCGCGCATCGGGAAATCCCAGCGTGCCGTGCGTGTCAAGATTGCCGCGCCGTCCAAATTGAGCAACGCCACGATCGCAGCTCACCACCAGAGGAGGAGGTAGCGGCCGCTTGCGGAACGCGTAGCGTTGGTGATGATGTCATCCCGACACGCCAAGCATTCTGGGAATTCCTGATGGGTTTTGCCATTGCAGCAAAATTAAATGTGCGTACGGTCAGCGCACACCCATCAAGACCACGGCAGCGACCATAACTTCCATGGTGGTCACTTTAAGAGATGGCGGTCGGAGCGGCCCACGTTCTAATTGGAGAGCGGACCGCTAACCCGTCATCAAGCTATTGGGCCACGTCCGTCTGCCTTGGCTGCACTGCGCTGGTGGCAGAAATTCCACATTACTATGACGGGGGCGGGGGATTGGACAGACTTGAAAGTAAACGGGTGGGGGGTTTGGTGAATTGGTGAAACCAAACGGAACCGTTTGGCGGCATCTTCCTCCGTTGTCGCGGTGTGAATTCTGTCACGGAGTGGGGGATAGTGGGGGGGTAGTGTGCGGGTCAGGGGTCATACCCCCCCCCACCACCACCACTGCATCAGAGGTCATGAACAATCCGGACTTGACACTAACCGAGATGCTACGGTAACATTATATATAATATAAATTATTTATAACGGAAGTCTTTATTTTTGTAGTGTACAGAGTAGTTCCTTTGTGACAGAAGTATATTTAAAAAAGATGTCTTATATAAACAATAGTCGACTTTTATTCCTATTGTTACTGACTTGGTTGATCGTAATTGTTCATTTCTGTAACGACTAAACCCCTTCGCTACGATAGCTACTGTCTGTACGCAGGCGCGCGCACTGCTGCGTCACACCGATGCATCATCACACTCCTGCGTCATCACACTCCTGCATCGTCACACTCCTGCGTCACACCGCTGCTTCGTCTCACCGTCGTGTCGTTGTGTCATCGAACCGCCGTGCAGCTTGATACTCCGCGTGGCGCAGCGGCGCAGACGCCCCGCGTCAATTCCCAGTCCACCGCCCCTGCAAGCGGGGGGGGGGGGGGGCACTGTGCAAACAGAGGGGAGGTATGGCCCGGCTGCCTCGTGCCTCGTGACCGGTCTAAGCGTGCTCACGTCTTCTGATGAACCTCGAGCGCTCATCAGCAGTCCGTGGCGACCGCTCAGGTCGATGATCTGCCTCCTAGTGAGTCCGTGGGACGAGAGCACGTGCGCTTACCTTGTCAGTACCACGTGACAATAATAACAACAACCACAATATTCGCCGTCGATCCCTCTACGTTTAACCTGGGGAGAGTCTCAAGACTGCAGGAGGTGTCCTGCCACATTGGGATGTCGGGCCAAATCCACGAGTGGCATCTTGAGTGTGCCCAGCGAGAACGATCGCCGAGTCTCGAGACCCTCGCTTGGGTGTTCACAAATGTGTCTGGGAGCGGCATCGTCGTCGACAAGAAACGAAATAAATTCCCAATGTTTTGGCCCAGAGACGCGGCATGCGTCTCTGGGCCAACCCTGGCGGTGTGTGCCCGGTGCCCTCGGGTTTCGCGAGGGCAAAGGCTCCGTCGTGCGGGCACGGGCGATGCCACCACCTCCTCCCCGCAGCGCGCAATCTGTTAAACTGCCGGGATCGCTCGAGAGTGCGGGCTCCCGCTGCCTTGGTGCTCATCTCCTGTTTACAGCCCTTGCAGAGCCAGCGGTGGAAATTCCACATTCCTATGGCGGGGGATGGGGCGTGGGGCGAGTACGTTGTTGCCTTTTTTTTTCTACGAGGTGGTGCTTATTTTAACGACCCCAGAGGGTGGGAGGGAGGGGGATGGGTCGAGTCGGCCCTCTCACGACCAGGATGCGAATTCGCGTTGTTGCGCTCGCTCCGCCACCACCGCTGGGGCCCGCAGGCCGGACGGTGCCGCTGTGCGACGGGGTCAGCGTGCGACGAGCGTTGCCACGGTGCTACAAGGGGTTGGGTTCGACTCCCGACTCGGGCGCCTGTGTGGAGTCGTCTGTGTGTGGAGTCTGTGTGGAGTCTGTGTGTGGAGTCTGTCTGGAGTCTGTCTGGAGTCTGTGTAGAGTCTTTGTGTTCTCTCTCCCCCGGTTCTCCATCGGACTTCTCCGGTTTCCTCCTCCTCCCGGAGATAAAATAAAACCGTACAATGTCACCGGCATTGGCCAAACATCATCTCGGTGTTGGAAAGCCACGTGCAAAATTTTCTCAATTGAGATCAGTTTGTCACAGGACCCTCCTGGAAACGAGTCCTAGAGGCTCGGTGAGGCTCTCCTGGCTAGAACGAAAGGTAAATAAGTAAATGAATCTCACCTACCGAGTAGAGTTTCCATCTGTAGCTCGGTTGATGCCTCTGTCCATACACGGCTCATGCAGCGACGCTATTAACCCCCCCCTCCCCAGTGTAGTGAGTGCGGCGTCTCGCGACCCGGTAGTTGCGTGCGGGACCAGTTGTGTAACGTCGCTGCTGCGTGCGATGCTCGCGGGACGTCACGGTGGGAGGTCGCGTCTTCATTGTCGGCGAGCGGCCGAGAGCTCGGCCATCCCATCGCCCCCCCCACCTCGCTCGAATAGCCCGGCACCGACCCACGAGCGCGCGTCCCCCCCCCGTCCCCCACGGTCCTCACGGTCGCCCCACCTGGCGGCTCGGTGAGCGACAATTGCGGCCACGCTTATTCGGCTCTCTCTTGAGTTTGTTGGTCTGGGCAAGGCTGTGGGCATAAAAGCCGTGTGGATGGCGGGGGGGGAGTGGGCAGGTTCGTGTGTCAACTCGCGGCAGATCTTGGCGTTCGGCCACCCCGTAACGATCTTACCCGAATGCACGCCGTTAAAAGCCCTCCGCCACCCGACGCAGCCAAACATTTTCAATTGTCACGTGGCGGACGAGCAACGCTGCGGTGGCTGCTCTCGGCTCGCTCGCCGGTGACCCGGAGAAGAATCCTCGCAGAGTCGAGCGGCGATCGGACGCGACCGCCGAGCCGTGCGGCTTTGCACGAACGTGACCCGTGACGATTCGTTCCGTGGCTTTTCCCTCGCGCCGGCGGCGAGCCGAGACGATCGCGCCCACGTGACGAGTCGCGTTGTGGCCGTGCCGGGTGGCGGAGAGGGGGTTTCTCGACGACACAAATGCTTTGCCGCGCGGTGGTGACGGCATCGTAGATAACAGCGGCTGCGATGGGCAACTCACTCTGCGGATGGGGGGGGGGGTTCACCATTTGCCGCGTCCTTACCGGGGAGGAAGGAGATGGCCGCAGGGGTGGTGGGGGGGAGAGGTGGAGAGGTCAGTGCGGGTCCCCCCCCCCCTCTCTCGGAGACCTCGCCCTCACGGCCACGCTTCCAACCGAATGCAATTCTCCCTCGTACATACTTGAAGGTCTGGGAAATGAAATAGATGAAAGGGCAGGTAATGGGTGTTGTGTTTTGTTTATAGAGTGGTGGCACTTGGTGCTGCTCTGCCATGGCGCTACTGAAAGAATACGAGTGGCCTCCTGTGAAAGTGTATTATTATTGTTAATGATAATATTCAACAAAGTCGATGTTTTAACTAATAAATGTTTATTATTCTCACTGCGTTGAGTGGGATGTTCAGCGCCGCGCCCGTGTTGTGAGTGTGTGGGTGCGAGTTGGCCCAGTGGTGGCACGGGTGGTGCATCCCCCAATCATTTCAGTCAGTCAACCCATAGCACCTGGGTCTGTCCCGTGAGCCTCCTACACCTAGCCTGGCACAAGACTTAACCCGCACCACCTGAGTCGGTACAGTCAGCAGCGATAACCTTGTACACTTCACGTGGCCTCAAAGTGCACCAAGCCTGGCACAGGCTCCGTGGTGGCGAGGGGCGGTTCGTGTGAGTGTTGCTTCTGTGTGATAGTGGTGGTGGTTGATGGTGGTGGATGTAGCGATTGATGCTGTGAGATTTCACTGTGACACGAATTTTGTTCCTGGGTAGTGTTATTTTCTAATTGCTTATGCCTCACAAGTATAGAAAATGTCTATTATTCACCACATACTTTGCTTTTGTGACCAGGACTTTGTGAACAAAATGCACAAATGCACACCACGTTTTCTCATTGAAAATAGGTGAATTAAAACAGATCACTGTCCTGGTCACAAAAGCAAAGTTTGTGGGGAATAATGGCAATTTTCTGTACTTTTGAGGCATCAGCAATTGGAAAATAACGCTTACTACCCAGGAACAACTTTTATTTTGTTACACTATTTTTCAATGGAACTTTTGAGGTCTTGACGATGGTACCGGCACCGCTTGATTGTGGTTCACTGCACCGCGCTATGAAGCCGAGCGAGCCGAGTTCAATTCCAACTCACGGCAAACAGCGGTGACGAACGTCTCACCCGGTCCTGCACTGGGCCTCCCCTAGGTCGGTTCGGTATAAACTGAATGGCTGGTGCAGTGTGTATTGCGATGGTGTTGGCAGCAGCACCGCAACTCCTCGCACTCTCAACCCTCCACCAGAATCCCGCAGCTGCTGCAGAGGACAGCGGTCAACACAGGTTTAATTCCGGGACATGTTGACCATTGTTGCAAGAATGCTGCTGGGATCTTTGGGACATTTTGAATGTTTGAAATCAAAATTGAATATCTGAACCTGGCCTGGGCCACCCCTAGGTAGACTCTTAAAATGAAATCACTCTCGCTGGTGCGCAGGTGTGGTCGTGAACATCAGCCAATAGACACTTTGCGGACAGGCGTGCCCTTGCAAACTGCGCCGGCCTCAACAGGCGAACTGCAGCAGCGCTCGGGCACCAAGAAGCCGTTCGTTGAGTGGTGGTGGTGCTGGTGGTGCTGTTGGTTCGCTGATAGTGGCGAGGCAGGCAGGCGGGTGAGTGGGTGAGTGAGCGAGCGAGCGAACGAGTGGGGCGAGTGAGCGAGCGAGCGAACGAGTGGGGCGAGTGAGCGAGGAGGGGGGCAGTCCCGCAGGCGAGTGAGCGGGTGGGTAGGCGGGTGAGTGAGCGAGTGATCAGGCAGGTGAGTGAGCGGGTGAGTAGGCGGGTGAGCGAGTGATCAGGTAGGTGGGCGCGTGAGTCAACCGGTGGGTAGGCAGGCGAGTGAGCGGGTGAGTGAGCGGATGAGCGAGTGATCAGGCAGGTGAGTAGGCGGGTGAGCGGGTGAGCGAGTGATCAGGCAGGTGAGCGGGTGAGTGAACCGGTGGGTAGGCAGGCGAGTGAGCGGGGTGAGCAGGCAGGTGAGCGGGTGAGTGAGCGGGGTGAGCAG
>CM025608.2:57546-89519 GCA_014621495.2 Entosphenus tridentatus | reverse complement strand
TTTTTATTATTTTATTATTTCCATTCTACGTGACTTTACCGAAAGAACCAAGAAGATGCGTCGTCTGCTTCACGCATGCCTGTCAGCCCATACGGCTCACACGTATTCTTGTACGGGTAAATTCAGTTTTCATGTCCATGGGGCGTACAACCGATTCAATGCGGGCAAAAAAAATGTGTTGTTTGTTTGTGTTTCTCAACTGTGATGGGACTTTGTAGGATGAACGTTGAGATTGATAAGGGGCACGGGGTGATCAATACGGTCTGAATTGGTCTGTAATAAGGTAGGGCACTGATAAGGGATTGACAGGTGTGTTCACTGCACAAGTTAAATATTCCTTGCCTTCACTGGCAAGAGTTCGCCAAATTCGAAAACTTGCCGGCAAACTCCTCAATTCGGATAACACAAAGGAACTCCTCTTCCCCTACCGACAGGCGAATGTGCCCAGCCCACTCTCGCAAAGTGAGACTCGTCGTACTGGTCACCTGAATTCCCGCCTGAGTAAACAAAATATCCCCGAAACTTGACCCACGCATTCACACGCACGGAGCAGGTGGCTGCTGAGAGATCTCCTGCAGACAGCTGCGGGTAGAGAGATGTCGTCAGGGGCGCCGCGGTGGGGAGATTGTCAGCCACCTGGCCCTTGGTGGCCCAAGAGGGTCGTGGCTTCGATCCCGACAACCGACGCCTGCTCGATATTTGGAGTTTGCGCAATGGCGGAGCCAGGATTTTTAGGTAGTGGGGGAGGGGACAGCCCCTCTAGCAATGAGAAATGATAGAGGAGTTGTTAGTAAGTGACGACTTGTCCCTTGATTTTTATTCGACGCGTGTGCGGCGATGACGCGGCCATCGATCGAGGGTCGAATTCGAACCGCATCGTGTGATCAGCATCGCGCTCGCTGAAGGTGTTGATGCCTTCAGGGAAGTCGTGGACTTTATACGCAACTGCGCACAATTCTGAGTCACTTATAACCGCTTTGCCGTTACTTATTGCCAATTATGGACTCAGACTATTGTCCTATCATCTCATACAGTCCCTGGCACATAATAATATGCTACACAGTGGCAGTGGGGGTCGCAAAATGCCAAATTATTACTAATAAACCCAAATGATCCGATCGAAATTAGGGATTTCGATTGGATCATTGGGGGGGGGGGGGGGCGCGTGCCCCCCCCCCCACTGACTCCGCCAGTGTTTGCGCGTCTCTCTCATCATCATCACGGTGGCTGGGATATGTTAACTACCCCGCCTGGTATACAGGAGGTCATGGGTTCGATCCCCACAACCGACGCCTTTTTGTATATCTGGAGTTTGCGTGTCTCTCTCCCCGCGGTCACGTGGCTTCTTCACCGGGTTCTCCGTTGTTTTACATTTAGAAACATTGCGATTTGAGTGTTTGGCTGCTGGACATTTCCACACGACGATGTAAGCCACTCTGTTGAGCTCTCAGCTGTGATATCCAGGTTCGCGTCTGGAAAAGAGCTATCATAGGTCAGCGGACTTGGCTTGGCGTGCGTGCGTGTGTGTTTGTGAGTGTGTGTTTGTGTGTGAGTGTGTTTGTGTGTTTGTTTGTGTGTGTGTTTGAGTGTGTGTGTGTTTATGTGTGTGTGTGTTTTTGTGTGTATGTGTGTGTGTTTGTGTGTGTGTGTTTGTGTGTGTGTTTGTGTGTGACCTGCCAGAGGGCTTTCGACACTTCACGTGGCCTCAAGGTGAACTTGGCCTGGCACAAGCGTCGTGGTGACGTCACCGCCACTTAGTGGCGAATGGCGGTTGTTGTTGTTGTTTGTGTGTGTGTTTGAGTGTGTGTGGGTGTGTGATTGTGTGAGTGTGTGATAGTGTGAGTGTGTGATTGTGTGTATGTTTATGTGTGTGAGTGTGTGTTTGTGTGTGTGTGTTTGTCTGTGTTTGTTATTATCGGAGCGATGGTGTAGCGGTTAGCGTCTTGCGCTATGAACCTGTCCACCCGGGTTCGATTCCCACTCACGGCCAACACCAGTGACGATTATCTGAACCGGTCATGAGCATCCCCTAGGTCGACTCAGCCTCAAATGAGTCCCTGGTGCGGTGTGTAAACATCGCTACGGTCGGGCGTGGTGCTGGCCACCCACCCCCTCGTGTACCGTTCCGGCCTTCATAGATGCTCGCTAACAGCACTTGCCCCCACAGTCTGTTAAGGCTACACGGGGGATCTTTGCCTCTTTGTTATCATCACGACTCTTTACCCAGGGAAGGCGTCGAAGTGTCAACATTTTGTTTTGCCGCGTGAGAGTCCGTGTCTCTCTCTCTCTCACCTGTGCGGCCAGGTGAGAGGGGCAAGGGGTCCTTGACTTCGATGGGAGGTCTTGCAAGCGAAATGCGCACAGTGAGTGACCCACGTTGGCTCCCGAGGGTGACAACCCTCCCACGGTGTCACCGGTGCAGGTGGTCGTCTGGGGTGAGCCCCCCCCTCTCTCCCGGTTGAACACGTAGTTCGGCTTTCGCGACCAAGATTATTCATAATAAAGGTTTTTGGGTTAGATCGCGTTATTTATAAATGTGTCGTAACCCACTACCACCACCCGACACGACCAAACACTAAAACAATGCGTCACGTTTACAAAGGATTCACTTCTTTAGCCCGCCGGTGTGTTGGAGAGCGAATCAACATCATTCAAAAATTTAGAACGACGTTTCGCTTGGTCATTACATCCGAATTCATCGGGCGATTTGCCAGAATGGCGAGGCTCTCTCCTCGTCAGAGGTCCCCAGCCCACCTCCTCATTCCTCCTCTTCGTCCTCATCATCCCCGCTGGAGCCGAGCGAGATGCGGTGACGGAATTCCGCCACTAGAGGTCGCGCTGCTGCCAAGGCGGGTGGCCGAGTGGTGAGAGCGCCACTCCCGCCTCCCTGCCAACACACTTAGCAGGGTCATTGCCCGAAACGTCGCCTATAACTTAGCAGTAAATTTAGCTGTGACGGTCCCACCTGATGACGGAGACTTGTGTTGCCTCCGAAACGTCGTGATTTATAATTGTATTTCTGTTATTATTTCTATTATTTTATTTTTATTATTTATTTTTACCTACGTGACTTTACCGAAAAAACCTAAGAGTATGAATTCCTTGCAGTCACGAAAGCTTCAAATCTAGAATTAGCAGGGGCATTGCCCGAAACGTCACCTATAACCCCCCTCCCCCTTCCCCCTCAATTGGCGAATGTTGAGGAGGTTTTGATTTTTTGTCCCAGACTGCCTCGGCAGGCTGTGGTTTAGCAGAAGGCAATGATTCTTTGCGTTTGGCTTAACTTATTTTTTTTATTAATTTAATTTTTTACCTACGTGACTTTACCGAAAGAACCAAGAATATTAAGTGAGCTCTATCATTCTTGACTTAAAGCTTTCGTGACTCCAGGAATTCATATTCTTTGGGTCTTTCGGTAAAGTCACGTAGATAGGTTCAAAGATAATAACAAAAACCCACGACGTTTCGATCGCTATACGAACGCTTGTGTAAAACACGTGATGGAGCATTACCACGTGATACCATCAAAATATGAACTGCTCTATATATTCTAATGCAAGGATGAGAACTTTAAAGATATCAATTGCTTCCAACATGCATTTATTAAAATTATTAATTGAAATAGAACAATAAAACATAGAATAATTGGTAAGTTAAATAATTAAAGTTATAATAATTATTATTATTAAATGAAACAATTACAATAAGAAAGTAATATGAATTTTCAAATCGCAAAAAAATATCAGCCTTTACGATTTACTAATCGCGTTGTTTTAAATTGCGATTTCGATTTGACATCGATTAATCGCTCAGCCCTAACGATGACGTCATAACTGGGTGGCGCAGTTGACGTCACAAACGCGGCAGCGTGAGAGAAGGAAGCCGCCGTGACGTCACGCGCGATGCTCACTCTCAGTCGTCGTCGTGGCGGTGTGAACGTCACGCGAGACAAGTGGGAGAATGACGTCACGCGGCGGAGGAGTGACGTCACGCGGCGGCGGGCGCAGGGTGTCGGCGCGAGGAGAGAAAAAAAATTCGCGGCAAAATTCGACTGTAAGTACAGTGCCGCGCAGTGGCTGACGCGCTTGGGTTGCATGAAGTGTTTAAAGAAAGTGGAATAAAAACCCCCCACAGACTGAACACGCCAGCTGACGCTTCGATAACGCTCGTCTTGATGCCACAAAACTTTGGTTTGTTGTCCTTCCCCCGCACCTCCCGTTTTGCGCGGTTGGCTACGTACGGTGCGAAAAAAGTTCAACCGTACACTATTAAGTTATCAAAGCAATCACCGCGTCTTATGTTGAGAGCAATGGGACACGTTTTGTGTGAATTAGAAGCCGAATCGCTTTCATATTCATGGCGCAATGTGCGTGCGTCCGTGTTTTCGTGCGTGGCCGTGCGGGTTATTTTTGCCATACTTCACCACTTTCGTCAGTATAGGGGTTCGTGAGAGGGTAGAATAGAGAGCTGTACTGCTCTCTGCTGCCCAGTGCCTATAACACCTGTTATGAACGTCGGTCGCCCAGCCCTACAGACTCCTCACTGCTTCGCTTTCGAGATCCACGCACATTGTGGGTGATTTTCACATAAACATTGCTACATATTATCTTAGTAAGTGAGAATATGGACCCATAGGCTTGCACAGAGAGTCATAGACTCACTTATCCAGACTCATAAAGAAGGACCCATAGACTGAGAAACCCATTGTTTTACATAGAGACCCATAGACTCACAGAAACCCATTGTTTTACATAGAGACCCATAGACTCACAGAAACCCATTGACTTACATAGAGACCCATAGACTCACAGAAACCCATTGACTTACATAGAGACCCATAGACTCACAGAAACCCATTGACATACATAGAGACCCATATACTCACAGAAACCCATTGACTTTCATAGGGACCCATAGACTCACAGAAACCCATTGACTTACATAGAGACCCATAGACTCACCAATGTCAAAGTTTGAAAAAAATAAAACAGGTGTCAAATATAAATATTTTGCAAGGAATCCTGTCTGCATTAATCGCAAACGGTACTTGTGTTGAACGTGTCAATAAACATGCTCTGATAAATAATTAATATATGCATTGTTTTTTTACTGATTGTGGCCTACGCCAGAGACAGCCTTCTTCAGGGCCCAGTCTCAAGCAGCGTTACACCGGAGAACGCCAATAGACGAACAGAGCAAAGGCAATCAGCTCGGGGTGAGCAGCTACAACATGTGACCTTTTTTCGCCAGCCTCAAAGTATGAAAAAGTAACAAGTTTTTACCTCTTTCTGGCAATTAAACAAGCTTTAAATCGACAATTAAACAGGTGTTAAGATACTTTTTGGTAACTGATGACGGACGCTTGTGTTGCGCCCGAAACGTCGTGATTTATTTTTTATTTGATTACCTACGTGACTTTACGGAAAGAACCAAAGAGTATGGATTCCTGCAGTCACGAAAGCTTCAAATCAAGATCGGTGTTAAGATGTTCAATCACTAAAGAGAACCCCTTTGCACGGACCATCTGAACACCTGTTTTATTGCCAGAAAGGGTAAAAGCTATTCTTTTTTTTCATAATGAAATAGAACATGTGTTTTTGTAAAAAAAAATACGGGGATCTACCATTTACATAATGAGCTATGCTTCCATCAACACTACTGAACCGAAGCGCAATGAACAGAATTCTGAGTTCAGTTCTGAGTCAGTTCTATACCTAGTTATAACCGGTGCTTAATCTCAGCCACATACATATCTCCTTATTTTGTCGTCCTAGCTTTCATACATCAGTCCATAGGACATGGGGTGCAGTAATATAGGCGTACCTTATACTCTAGTGGTAGTGTAGAGGAGAGAAATACGCGGTGCGCACAATTAAGCGAGTGCAACTGAGGGCAAACAGGTGTGCGCGTTGCAACATCAGGTTTGTACTTACAAACCGACAGTAATTAAGGGGATAAGCGGGTGCAACCGAGGTCGAACATGTGGGTACGCTGTGGCCGGAGATGGGGGGTGATGATAAGGGACTAATGGGGCAACAGGTGCCAAGCTGACGGGAGCTTAAGTGGAAGCACGTGAGGACTCGGCATGAGCAGGGGGATATAAGCGGGAGTGTGTGTGAGCGAGAGGGAGTTGTTGTTGCCAGGGACCAAGAGTGAAGACACCTCGCCACTGCCGCTCTAGCCGTCAACGGGACCTCGCCCCTCACGCCGTCGCCGGGCGGGTGTTGGCTGATTCCCCCCCCCGCCCGGGGCAGACGGGTGAAGGGGTCTGAGGGAGCGTAAGTTCAGGGCAGCGGTGGAGATGCAGAGTTGCTGAAATGCGAAGTCACTGCGTGCGAAGTCACTGTGTGCGGAGTTGCTGAGTGCAGGATAAGTGAGGTGCAGAATAGATAAGAGCAGGGAGAAGTCAAGTGTCTGTGACCGTAGAGATAGTTATAGGAGTGCCTATAACTGGCGCAAGAACAGGTGAAATAAAGTGTAAGCAGGTGACTTGTTACAACGTGTCAGTGTGAATAATTTTTGAAGACACTACAGTAGTATATTCAACTGGTAATTGCTGCTCTAAGTTAGCCTGAGAAGCGTTCAGAGAAAATATTGAGTGAGAAATTAAGCAATGGTTCTAACCCCATAGCTCGCTTATTTTGATCCCGAGTAGAGTAATTATGTATAATTTAGCTTTTATTTCTTGTCATTCCCCCCCCCTCCTCATTATCCCAATTGTGGTATCAGCTTAGGGTCTTCTCAAGAAAACTAAGTAGACCGTTCGCAAATAACAAACACTCAACATCTGCAATAACACTGCCCTTGAAGAAGAAACAATATACATTATATAATAGAGGCCTATTTCTTTCATATGCAAAATAATAGAAACATTCAGTTACAGTATTTGCGTTTGTGCACCAATGCCAATGCGGTATCACAGTGCTATGATCCATTTTTAAGGTACCCATTTCCAGTCGATACTTTTGTACAAATAAGTAGCATTGCAACACAATACTGTAACACACAAGGCAAGATCATTACGCGTTGACATTTGAACCCTCGTTTTTCTGTTGGTGCATTAATAATATACATTTTCTCTCTTTTTTTTCTCCTAGTTTTGAAAGTTCACAACGGGTGCACCGCCAAACGCCATGGCCGAGCGAGGTGTTAATGACGAGTTGGAATTCTGGCTGCAGAAGGCGAAAGAGTGGGAGCATTTGTGTACTCAGGAAACAGCTGGACATGTAACAGACGCACTTCTTGCAGACATATGCTCCCGTCTGCCAGCGCTGCAGGAATTCCTCGCGAAACTTGGCGACATCACCAGCCACGGGGTATGTATGTATATATGTGGAACGATGTTAACTACCTTGCCTGGTATACAGGAGGTCGTGGGTTCTAACCCGATTCTGACGCCTGCTGTATATTTGGAGTTTTTGGCTGCTATACATTTCCACGTGATAAGCCACTTCGTTGAGCAATCATTTGTAATGGCCAGGTCGCTTCTATAAAAGAGCTATATTGCTCAGTGGGCCTTACCTGGTAAAATAAATCTAGTTTATGTTGAACTTCTTTCACAACGTCCGTAGCCAACCGTTCTAATCGGAAGTGCAGGAGGAGGATAGCGCCACCAGTGTTCCACCACACGCGTGTCACAATCTACCGCTAAATTAACCTCACGTGGTGGTCTTTTCACGCTTTTCAACTTGAGGTCAAAGATCAAGGTTAAGATGACATCGTGACCAAAGGATCATCGCCAACCCTTTTGCTACGCTCTACGCTTTGCCAGACCTGGCAGCTGCTGCACAGTAGACAAGTGACCTCTAGGGACTGCCGTTGTATTATCCCACCGCCTGGTCTTGAGGGCCAGAAGCATGAATGGTTCACTAAACCTGATTGATCAAGTGGTTGCCCCCAACAAACACAAATTTGCCTTGCCAGTCGTTTAGTAGGACATCGCGAGGTGGCATCATAACATGTGATGTCATCTCATTAGGCTCGGAAGGTGACGTTATATTCGCTAATGAAATACTTCCGAGGACTAACGCACGTTGGAGAACCTTGCATTATTTTTCAACCTTGTTATGTTTTGATTTTGTTCATTTTATTATCTTTTGCAGGGTGTGACAGGCGCTATTCGACGCTTCCCTCTGATTGGTCAGCTGCTTGGCCGCCTGTGCTGTAACGCCGCTGTTGTGTCCAACGGTGAGGACTGTGGCTCACACACAATCACCCACACTCGGCAATTACAGCGTTCTAAAAAAACTATCGCTCTGTCACCTTATTTGTGTTGTTTTTGGCCGCGGTAAATTATCACACGGCGTATGTCCATTAAGATTCAATCATATTCATTACGGAGGGAAAACATTTGAGTGAAAATCTTCATGGTCTAAGCCAAACTCACAAAAGTAATTTCCTGCTCAAATTATCATTGTGACAGTGCTCATGTCCTGATTACAGCCTTGAGCCAGGGGTGGAAACTCCACATTCTTATGACAGGGAAAGTAACTCTATCTATAGAATAGTCACCGGTGAATTCCCCACAAAGGTGTACTCGTAGCAGACAGCGTACATTTATTCTGATTAATCCTATAAATCATGACAACAAAAACACGTGTCAGCTAACATCTTAAGTCAAATTGTTAGAAGCATAATATTGTATTATGTTTTATTTTTATTATTTTATTACTTCCCTTCTACGTGACTTTACCGAAAGAACCAAGAAGATGAATCCCTGCAGTCACGAAAGCTTTAAATCGAAATTTAAGCATAATACCATTGACTTTAAATAAATGTGTTCCTTATACACAATGTTCCAGTTATAACTGTTCACTATTGTGTTCACTGCCACCAAAAGGTCAGTCGGGATACAAAAAATGTAAATCACATTTGCATATAAACAAATGGGGTGTTCATACAAATAAGTTACAGAGTTTTAAAAGAGACGATGGAATGTTTGTCAGAAGTACATCGTGCTGTATAAATGCACATCTGAACAATTGAATGGACTCAACCCATTTCCAAGTTATACACAAAGGGTGTTTAGTAAAGTACTCTAATGTGAAATGGCGGCGTTCATTTGTTGCGAGAGTGCATGGCCTGTATGTATGGTGTTGTTTACTGCCATACCCTTAATCTTTTTGTATCCTGTGGTGTTTAGCCCTTTTTGATCTTAACATGTGTTCAGCGTTTTGCGGTGCATTTTGGGCAACATTTTTGTGCTTTCGCAGTAGGAGCCGACGATTGCTTTTCAGATTCCAACTGAGAAACTCGCGGGTAATTTTTCACATTTGGCAAATTTGGACCGCAACGCCGGCATCACAGTGGGCGACTCTTACGAATGACGTCACGCCACTTATTACCATCCGCCGTCAAGCAGACGGCCACACATATTTACAGTTAATATTACACCGCAGTATTAATCAGTGCAGCCTGCCGGATTCGAACCTTTTCAACGAGCGGCGCGCGTTCCTTCCTTCATGAGGCCATGTAATATATATGCACATTGGGGTCATGGCTAACACAGTTGCTTGAAGAGAGAAAATATATGCAGCAGCACCAGCTACTCTTCTCCCTTTGAAGGTTATGGGCAGATAAAAGAGAGGAGTGTCCGTTTTACGCTATGGCATGTTTTTGGAGTCAACGGTGACCTCCGAGGAGGGGTTTATGCAGCAGTAAAGATGCGTACCATCTGTTTGTCAGGAGAAAGCATCAGAGGGCTGTGGCGTTGCCTTGGAAACTTTTACACAGCCCAGCCAGGCACTGCCCTTGAGCGCAAGGCCAACGAGTGGCTTCAGGTGAGAATGCGTGTCCCTTTCATATGTGTCGGTAGTTTAAATTCAATACGTTTGTCAATAACACTGTGGCCTTAAAATGAACACACGTTTCTATTACAGGCAGCATTTCAGCAGTGGTCCTTTTTCAAAGCGCCAGGCAGTGTTATTGACGAATTTTTAAAGTTTTTGTTACGTGTGCTTGTACACCCACTGGGCTTAAGAATTATATGATTAAAGCAAAACCGTGTACAACAAGTTTTGCTAGACCACTAAGATATATGTTTGGAGGGACATAGCTTGAAGATGCATCAGCATGTGTGTACCTCTGGTAATTATAGAAGGCCAACCAGCATCACGATTACGAAATATAGGTGAATACAAGCAAGGTGTGGTGTTTTTTGTAAAGCTTCATCGTATTATGAAAATAAACATTTCATTGTGCTTAAAGAAGAGGGTTTTCAATCGTTGCATATTGTCTGCTTTGGCCTTTAAGTCAGAACCATTGGCAAAGAAGGTGAATTAGGAAGCATGGAGAGATGCATGCTACTGAGAGGCAGAAAGAGGAACAGTTGCATCAGAGAAGGAATCCAAGTTAGAAAAGTCATTTTGATTTTGAAGGAAAGTAAGCGGAGAGATTCCTCTAGACGGGATGATGCCCAGGGAATGACTGGTGATGGAATGACAGTTAAAGGTGGGAAACACACAACAGACAATGACCATTGCGGAAATGAATGTATGAGGTCAGCTCAAGCGCAGGAGCAAGATGGATTGAGGGATGGGGTGAGGATGATGATAAGTATTTTTTTTATCCTTTTAGCAGCATATAATTAAAATAACCATTCTGAGCTGTACAAAGCATAAATTATAGGGCACGTTCCGTATGCACTACAGAAGTGATTTAATACGTCAATGATAGGGATAATTCACGAGGCTTCATAGATCTTTGACAAATGACACAATGCAGCATGTTTGAATAATGCAAGCAACAGGCTGTTTTGTTCCTCAAAGAGCCTATAAGCACTATTTTAGACGAATTGGCGGTCATGTAAATAAACTTTGACCGTGGCATTTATTTCAGAGATTAACATGGTGTGGCATTTAAAATAGTCATGCTCAGTGGCAAAAGTCGTCATTTATTAAAGTTGTAAATGTACGTTGAATCGAAGCGACGGAGGGTGAAATGAACGTGATAAAGTCTTGGAGCCAATGTTGTCAAAACCAATCTCATCACTTTCCAGAACATGGTGTCTGCTCTGTTGGGACCACACTATTCCAGAGGAACAGAAGAAATTCAGTTCTTTGTGGACGTCCTTGGCTGCTCACCAGATGTGTACAACCACCAGCAGAACCTTCATGTGAGAACCCTTGAATCTTGCACGCATCGCTGTCATAGTTAACACCCTCGCCTCGCAGAAAGAAGCACCTGGGTTCGATTGCCTACTCGGTTCTGAGTGGGTTTCTTCCCTGTTCTCCGCTTTCCTCCCATAGCTAAAACACAAACAAAAAATATGAAACCATACGCTATAAATGGTCTTGGCCACAATCCTGTTGAACACATTGTCCTGCGGAGGGAGCTGGTAGGAACGTTGGGTTGCTCGGTCAATTGCCAGGATCAACGGCGGCGTGGTGTATTCCGCAAATATGCCCGACTGTGAGGGCGGGCACAAGCCGGCGTGAGTAGGTTAAACGTTGAATTTTATAAGGGCACCACGGGGTGACCAGCCCTTCCCCACCCAGCCCCACCCTCCCCACCCAGCCCCTCCCCACCCTCCCCTCCCCACCCAGCCCCTCCCTGCACGACGGACGGACACAATAATCTCCTGTGGGCTGGTGGAACCAGTGGGTTCCTACCAGTAAAAAAGAGTCTTTGGACTCATTATTGCTTTCCAGGGTAAAGAAGTTATATTTTTATTGGTTAATCCAAAGCAGGCTCTTGCAACCATATTCAACCCTAGACTCTACAGCCTACATACAATTTCTCCTTGACTATCACAGTCCAGATTTTCACATGGGTAAATTCTTCCAAATGATTGATTACAGTAATTTAATTTATACGTAAATTACACAGCATGACTTGAACTGTAACGATTATTGGCGCATATTGTTTGATGTGAATTGAATGCCTCTTACCACTTGTATACTAAATTAACCAATCTGTTCTGACTTTCAAAAACAGATGTTGAACTCGTTAGTTAAGGAGTTGAGTGTCAGTCAGTGGAGGCCAGGTCATCAAAGCACGGGGTAAGCTTGCTTGACATGTGACACACCACACAGTCCTTGCAGTGATTCATAATTGTATGTATGTATGTTGAACGTTTGCAATGTATGTAGCCAACCGTGCTAATTGGAGGTGATGGAATTTTGGGTTAGGCCACAGGCTAAATTTGTGTCATTAGACCCTCCACAACCTGACAGCCATTCAGATTAAATTGTAACGTGTGCAAGCGTTTAATGCACCGGTTATTATTGGTGAGCTCAACGGTGAGTTGAGCAATTTTTTCAGAATGTTTTACTTGAAACTGCATCAAGCATCATCAGGATAAAATCAATGAAGTCGGAATAAAACCTGTGATAATGTCATAACTGATTTCATGAATCTTATTGCCTTCGGGTGGTTGCGGGGAGGGTCTTGCAACACAGATTTGGCCATATCACTGCATGGCTTAGCCCAAAAATCTCTTACGAATCATTATATTGGCTGCAAAAACCTACGTGTTCCATCTGCGCAGCAGTGATACGTTTAACTTCGAGCACAATTGTGACTTTCTCCCTCAAACGGCGTGGTGTGGCTGGCTATAGTTATGTTTGTGGGTGACAGGGCTTGCAGGGATGCCACCTTGCACAGCCTCTCTCTTGCCTGCTGGCCAGCGCTCGACCTCCCTGCCATGTTACCATTGGTGGAGACATTGCTTTGTTGCCACGGTGAGGGAACAGAAGAAGCCCTGGCGACCGGCTTCTTGCAAGCTGCAGGGGATGCCCTGGCCAGGTAAGCTGACATGCTTGACTAGTCTCGTGTGTGTTTGCAGAGGAGCAACGCTCACAATAACGAGCAAAGCACCAGGTGGCTGAACGAAGCAAGTTGGCATCACTGGTGGTGCATACGCCATTCACCTCAGTTCGAGCCTTCCATACTTCACGTTCTGTTTACGTGACAACCCTTACTAGTTGGCTGTGTCGGGTGGTGGCGGGTTTTACGGCACATTTATTTACGCAATCTAACCCCCAACAAAACCTCTATTATGGACTCTTGTGACTGTCAAGTTCTTTCAAGGACAGCCCTCAGTTATCCAGCAATTACATGGCAGTGCTGCACGACCACAATAAAAACCCGCCACGTTTTGTCATGAACACTGCCTTATAACAGAAATAAATATATGCAACAGGCTAACGTTTTCAGCAACGTCCCTTCACGTGACGTGTATGCATAAACGTCTCCCAACCTTGGCCAAGAATGGCATCGTATGAAAATAGTGCCAGATACGCAACATTGAAACGTTTGAAAGGGGGAGGGGGGCTTAAGTAGGGGATTATTTGTCCCACTGTGCACAAAAGCGTGCTATGGCATGGATTGTGGCCACCGGTATGAATTGGGTGTGGCTGTGCGTGGCTGTGGTGCGTAGCGGTCGGCTTCAGCTGTCGCGTGCCGCCAAGGAGAGCCTGTGGTTGCGCCACCTGCCATCTCTGGAAGCCGCAGTGCTGGGGTTGGTGGAGAGGGTGGCTGCTCTGCCCCCAGGTTCAGCGCCGGGCCGGCTACAGAGCCTTACAGAGGAGACCCATCTGGTAAAAGCTTCACCTGGTAACACATAGTAACACCTGGTAACAGCTTCACCTGGTGACAGCTGGTAACAGCTTCACCTGGTGACACCTCGTAACAGCTTCACCACTGCATTGCTTCATATGGGGCCATTGATGTGTTTTTTTAATGTAATTATTTGTATGGTTGTGTGAAGCAATATTACGACGTTGTGGCTCTTGGCAGGAAGTTGCTGGGTTCAATTACTACCTTTCTATGATGACTTTGTATGCTCTCTCCCCCTCTTGCATATGTTTTCCTACGGATTATCTCATTCCTGCCATAGCAAAAAAAAACACAGCCTAACTGGTATTGAGCAAACATCCCAATGCTGAAAAATTACCTTTGAAATAACTCGCTTGGGATTACACACGGCAGCAGCAGCAGCATTGCCTCTTGTGAAAACTTGGCAGGACCCTTGTGAAAAAGTCTTGAGACTCTGTAATCCAAGATTAACAGTCTCACCGAGCTCTCAATACTCTGATGGTGCGTTGTCATTGAGTTAGGCGCCTTTTGGCGTCATCTGGTCGAACACCATTTGAGACTGGGCTCTAACAAAAGCTGTCTCTGGTGTGGACCAATAAATTTCAAGGACAATGCATACATTATCAGAGTGCTGTTTTTTTTTGCATTTTGACCGCAGGTATTGTGGTTAATGCGAACATGGTCCCTTGTAAAAAATGTGTCAGTTTTGTTGCCAGATAAAAGGGTAAAAAACCTATTATTTTATTTTTGCTACTGGCAAAGGAGGTCTCATGATGTCTCACCGAGTCTTACGACATTTTTAAAGAAGTTGCCGCTTCCAATATCTGTCCAGTCTAGAATTACTATTGGATCCCTTGAGCCACTTTGCGACCGGACCGGTGGCTTGGTGGTGGAGGGAGCGGCTCCTAATCAGAACTTTCTGAGTTCAAATCCTGGTTGGGGTTTGACTAGGCCCATCATAATCATAATAATGAGTACCACTTTCAATGGAAGTCAGCTGAGGTTGTCCTGTGGATGTACTAGCCCTGACATAGGATTGTAAACTTTCCACTTTGGCTTGGGGCTGTGAACAGGAGGTGACAATCGCCTCAATGCTCAATGTAAGCAGGGAATCACATTGACTTCACCTCTGGAATCGCATTTTTCTTTCCGATAACAGTGCGTCGATAGTTGGTGCAGGTATAGAACGCTGCTGTAATATCTCTTGTTGCATTGGCGCTGATATGCAAAGCCGCTCATGTTTTGTTATAAATGTCAGTTTTGGGAGTTGTTGCTGGCTGTATTGCCGGTACTGCCATGGGTAACATACTTAATTCTCCAGCAGGTGGCAGCACTTACTTAGTTTTGGTTTTTGTATTTTTAACGACGGAATAGTGAATGTTAACTTCAGCTAAAAAGGGTGGAAAAGTGGAAGGCAAATTTCCCTACAGAAAAAAGTTATTCTACTCTGTGCGTGTAAACACATGAGGGTCGCAGAGAATTGTGCAATTTTAATAGCGCATGAAATGCATTTCCCTCGTTGCTGTCCTCACATGGAGTACATTTTCCTTTTCTCGAAAGCCTTAAAGCTTTAATTTGGAAACTTAAATGTATTTGGCAGAGTCGTCAATGTTCTTGATTGCAACACGAGGCTTTTAAAGAGGTTATATTTTACTTAAAACCTTCCACAGGTTACCCGAACCGCCACCCTCCCCCCATAGCTTCATGGTATCCAGTTTTGTCCAGTCTCATTGGCAGCGGCGTGCCTCTGTTGGCTGTGTTGTACACAGCAGGAAATGTTTCCTCACCGGTCTTTTTAAATTCCCCCCCCATTAGTGTTGCACCCCCCGTTTTTTTGTGGTTGGAATATAATGAATTAATGTGTGCACTGCGTAACTGTTGACCTTCTTCCCTACAGCCTGCAGCGTGCGTTGACCACCCTGTCCTGTTTGGCGCAGTCCTCGGCATACTCCGGTGAGTTTGGCGGTGGTGTGAACTGGAATCTGGGACGCACGTGGGGAGGGGGGGGGAGGTAAACTGATTGGCAGGGTGCAGTGCAGTGGTGTTGACGCCTGACCTTTGCAGCAAGAAGGGCCGGGGTTCTATTCCCTCCTCGGGCGCCTTTCTGTGTGCAATTCGTATGTTCTCCTGAATGAGCGTGAATGTGAGTTTGTGTGAGTGTGTCAGTGAATGAATCATTGTTAGGTGTTTGCATGACCTCCCCATGGTTTACAGTGTGAGTGTAAAAGTGTTAGGAGTTTGTATGTTCTCCCCCTGTTCTGCATTTGATTCCCGTGGGATATCTCGTTTTCTCTCATAGCTAAATAAAAACACACAGTGTAACCCTTATCAGCCAATAAGCCCAATGATTGCTGCTCAACATCTTCACTCACAAAAGGCAGTGTGGCTGATGCGATATGTAAAAAAAAAAATTTTTGTGAAGAAGCATACGGTCTGATTTTTTATTTCGCTACTTTTATTTTCCGCAATAACTCTGCGGGATTTTTACGTGAGATATGAACACATTTACTCGAAAGGCTATGATATGCATCGGTATAATTTCACTTTGGTTGGTCCTGTGTGAATGGAGGAGGCCATGGTTCTTCTTTGCTTATTATTTGACATCTTGTCTCATCAGGATTTCAAATGATATACCTGTCTGTAGATCAGATGGCAATCTCCCATCTTAAACTTTTCCCCCGCATTGATCCAGAAGCAGCCCAGGTTGGAGTAGAATTCTGCCAGATGTCCCGTTTACCGCACAGCCGTGGAAGTTCTAAAGGAACCTTTTTTTTCTTAAGGCAGAAGTCGGTTTAAATTACATCTCCAGGCAACACTAGCACTGTCTCGAGAATCAACGTGACTTCCCTGGGCATTCGTGCATTACACAAAGATTTGGAGCACACGCCGTTTATTTTTTTCTTTTTGGTAAACTGCATCATATTTCTGCTCGGATTTGAGAATTTTTTCCAATAAGATGCAATCATTTGCAAATTGTGATTACGCTTTTACTTTCCTTAATGTTTGGTAAATTATTGTGGTCCCTGGTGTCCAGTTTGCGTTTCCACAACTTGGTGGAACATGCCATGCATTGTTGCACATTTAAGAACCATTTTAAGCAGGTTTACCAAGTTTCTCGAGCCGTGCACACTTTGGCCGGCGCAGGGTCTCCATGCAAAGTTGCGTTATTTCTCGCATTAGGATTAAACTACGCATGGGTACTTTGCGTTGAACTACATCTGATTTCAGTTTATCTGGGTCATTTTCGTATGTTTAAATATAGCCCCCGACGTCATTTTTTTGGGTGTGCGGTTGCAGCTTGCAGGAATAATTTAGCAATAATAATCACTTTGAAACACTCCTTCACAACCGTCGTCGACTGGCAATCGTTTTTCACATGTAGTCTAAAAAAAAATATATTCCGCCATGTCAAATCGGATTTACTTGAACCGTTTTCTGGTTCGTGCGCCGATGTTATGATTGCCGCTGCGAGGGAGAGGCAGTGGTTTTGGAAGCACGGTGGTGTGCTGTTATTTATTTAATTTCCGTTGTAAATTGTTTTTCCCCTCCGCGCGCATGTTTGGCTTGGCTTGTTTAAACGAGCAGCCTTCCAGTGACTGTCAGCAGTATCCATGTAGAGCTATCAGAAAGGGAGCGCACACAGCCTGTTACCCTTTCACCAGTTTTTGGCACAAGAAGCAGCCCGCGCACGTGCTGCAGAACAAAAGTAAATGTGTGCCTTCCGTGGAATTTACTTTTTCCAAGTCCTCCAAAGTTACTCGGTTTCGCGTGCGCCCGTAAAAACCTATCTGTGCACCGTCCGCCCGCCAGAGCCGTTGTGTTTGGAGCAATTGGGAGCACGTGCTCATTAATGTGCGTCGTGAAGACACTTTTCTGAAGCCGCGCACATTGGAGACACGTGCTTTCCTTTCCCAGTGTCTGGGCCCAGGGGTGCATTGCCAGGTGGATTGTGCCTTGTGCGCACGCGAACAAATCTTCTCACAATGCCATGTGCCAGAAACATTATTGAATTTTATCTGTCACATAAATGAGTCTATTTGTAGATACTTTATTGTTATCATTAAAGAGCGTGTCTGTTACCCAATGGCTACTATTTGGTAACTATTCATATGCTAAATTAACAACTGGTCTTCATTTTTTTTATTCTCATTAGTCCCCATAGTATCCATTCCATCTCTCTGGACTCTCTATGTACTTTGAAGAAGGGTACCATTGCCCAACCTCACCTATTATCTATATATTTTTTTTTATTTTCAGGCCTGTGTGTATAGACGGACGTGTTAGAGTACTACTCGAGCTTGTGTACCACCACCAGCGCAGCCTCTCCAATCAATCTGTTAAAATTCTCGACGTCTGCTGTTTTGCATATTGATCTGAGCTGGGACCTTTTAAATGGCCCACACGGTCCATGTGACATGGCCACCACCACCGTGCCCACACGGTCCACAGGTAGCTGGCACATTCCAGCTCAAATAGTACTTGGAATCAATTTCAGCAGCGCCAAATGGATCTCGGGCATATTGATCCGGCAGGCTGTACCGGAACGGCTTTTTTCAAGTCGTGTGTAAAGTGCTTTAAGCATGAGTGTGATTTTCTACGCGTTGCAACAAAAATTGAGTGATGTTTTAAGGACGTGTGTGAACGCAGTCTTTATAAAATGTTTTTTTTACACCATTCATTTATTTGTCTATTATCCAGTAAGAGTCTATCCTGACAAGTCCTTCTAAACCTTTAGATAAGCATTGTAATAATAAACCTATGCTCTTAGCACCCGAGCAGCTGCTTGCATTGTTTAGTGAGTGATTTTTTTATGTGGGCATATCTTGCAAAATGACTTTGGCTCCCAGTTCTACCAAATATTCAGAGAATTACCATTCAGTTTTTTTTTGTTCGCGTCACTCCCTGCGACGACGGCGGTGGAGATGGCGCGGATTATTTCCCCCACTCGACGCATGTTTGCAAGACCGGGGGCTCGTTTTATACAAGAGCGCTGGTGCGTGGCGACTTCTCACTTGGTGGTGCGGCGCGTTCGTCAGAGTTACGTAAAAAAAGCGCTCGCGATGACAAAGACGATCAATAGAGAGTAACATCGCGATCTTGGGCGTGATGGGAGTTGTCGGAAGGGCAAGTATGGATGGCGTCTGGCTTTGATGCCAGGATGATTTTGCACGCAACACTGTCTTTGTGTTATTTTCTTTATTCGTTCATTTATATCTTTCATGTTTGAACACTCCTACCGAGCTCCTACAGCTCTGCTCTAACAACAATCCATGCTCAATGGAATGTAGGTGTTATGTATGGAAACGTATTAAGATTTGTGCCTTTATAAGGAAATTAAGGTGTGACGGAGGACAGCATGTTCTTGCAGGATAGGCAGGCATAGTTTTACGTGTTTCACTGGGTGGACGAATACACGGTGCAAAAACCTTGGCCGGCAGGGTGCCTCAGCGGTAATACTGGTGCCTCGCAGCAAATACGTTCTTGGTTTGATTACCAACAATGAAGTAAGTGGCAGGTTATTTTTCAGCATCGGGATGTTTTTCTGCCAATACCAGTGACATTGTATGTTGTTAGCAATGGGAGAAAACCGAAGATGCTGGAGGACTCCCATACAGAACCGGGGTAGAATGTGCAAACTCCACACAAGAAAGGTTCCAGAGTCAGGAATCAAACCCAGGCACTTCTGGCTGTGAGGCACGAGTGTTACCATTACGCCACCCTTACACCAAGTAAAATCTTGAGATGTGCCCATTACCTTTAAATCGCACAGATGATTGAAGGGAAACACAAAAACCACTCGGAGTTGTTATCGAGTTGCGTCTATTCTTTTGGGAGTGCTTAGCAGCCAGCCAGTTGACCGTGTGTTTTTGCCGTGCTTGTTGTAACAATGATCATTGCAGAGCACTGCTTGCGGATGCCGCCGGCGCTTGGCCGGTGTTGGCCATCACGCGCCGCTTCACCGCTTCTTTCCTGCGCGCCAGGCAGCAGGACGACGTGCAGCAGGTGGGTGCCCTCGCTGGCCACGGCGATTGCGCGTCCGCAGGCCGGCCAGCCGGCCCGGGCTGGCCCGTTCCCACGGGCTCATTTCCTGACGCTAACACCGCTCGCAAAAAAACTCAAAAAAGCATAGTCGCTATTCCGTACTGAAATGCGCATTCTTCGCCCTCGAGAGCTGTTTGTGAGCGGTGCCACCGACGACGTAATAAAGCCGCACAATGGCGTGATTGTGGTGAGCTAATGGTTCGGTCTCGTGCGGGGTCACCCCGCCGCTCGCCTTCTGTGAAGTTAATCGCCCCGATCGAGCGAGGCGCTGGCGCGGCGATGCGGCACGTCGTATATATTCTCGTCCCCGTCTGCGCTTGATGGCCCAGGTGCGAATCCCTCTTCGCCTCTACTTTCCAGCGCTGCTTCGGCCGCTGTTGCCTCTGATTCTGCAGCCCTGCGAAGGTAAGCGATGTGACTCCCCCCCCCTAACCCCAGGGTCATTGTCCTTGCAGTGATGATGTTTCGTGCATCTCCATGGGTTTAGTTGTATTTTTCATTTCTTGGGTGAATAAACGATACAACAACAACAAGGGCATGCGTCGTCAGCAACCGTGGTGTATTCGTTAACGGTGAGGACCGGGTGCCTAATTGTACCTAAATGGACTTTAAAAGAAAATAATGATGAAAACATACCTGTGCTTCCACGTAAAAAAAGTGCTTTTTGCACATCCCAATAGCTACTCAGCCTTCGGGGAGTGCATAATTTTTGGCGGCAGAAATAGGTCGACACAAACACACTGGACTGGTTTCGACATGCAGCGTCTCATCAGATTGATATTTTCTGTACAGTATTGCTTTTGCTTAATGTCAGACACACACACACATAGTAATACTCGAGCATGAGCCACCAATGCCATATAATGCACACAATGGTTGACCACTGGCTTATTTATCCGAGATTATTCGCATAACACAAACCCATAAGGGTGGTAATGGAATTATAGGCGTGTTGTCAAATGCCTTTTAAGGCTGCGAGCATGGCGTGGGATTCGAGGCAGTTTGGGAGTAATTTCTTCCAGACGAAACCGAGCTGAAAAAATTATCTACGCCGTTATGTACGTTGGCCTGTTTGCTAGATTCCGAAATGGTCAGATGTTGTTCTGTCCCATCAACTCGCGCACGCCCCAGGGATATCTTTGCATGCACGACTTTCACATATCCCCTTAAACTTGACCATTTGTTCCCCTCCATGAGAATGTTAGCGCTCTAGTTCCTAGAGGGTAACATTAAATGCATGCTGCGTTGGGCTCTGCGCCAATTTCTCGAAAATCCTCGACAGCTAGACAGCCCCCCACCTCCCCCCAACCCTCGCTGACAGTCGCGCCTGTTTCTCATCACGGATAGCCCTCAGAAATTGAAATGCCCGAAAAATGTTGGCTGCGCTTGTGCCTTTCAAAATGTGCACGGTAACTTGTGAATGTAAAATCACTTATTAAAATGGACGGCGAAATCTGACCCCCACCCAAGAACTAACGGGGGGAGAGGGGAAAAAAAACTGCCTTAGCTTATTGAAGCCGGCGCGGAACGGAACATACAGAAGGAGCTGTTCTCTATTACCAAGGTCCACGTCCCCCCCACCCCCGCCTCGGACAACTGTCACAGGCATAGTTAATAAAGATGTGTGGCACTGTTCTTCTCCGCCACCCTTTTACTTGACCTCCTGCACACACACACTTATTGAATGCTTTGCTTACCCAGGAAAGCCTCACTTGAGTCTCGAGGCTTCCCCCTCCCCTCCCCCCCCCCTAGAGTTTCCTGTCAAGTTTTCACAGTTTGGGGGCGATGTTGCTGTGTGGAATCCCAATTGAGAAATTTTTTGGTAATTTATTCAGCATTGGGATGTGTCTATTGCTAGCTACACTGTGTGGCTTTTGTGTGTGTTTTTATATGAGAGGAAACAGAGAACCCGGAGGAAACCACCTTGCAGAACAGTGGGAGAACATACAATTGCTACAGAGAAACTTGCCTGAGTTGGGAATCGAGCCCAGGTTATTCTTGCGGTGAGGCTCAAGTGTTTCCACTGGGTCACCCCGACCTGTTATCAGATAACCTGGCATCCTGTGGACAGCTGCCAATGGGCTTAAACACAGCTGGGCTGTGTGTCGTATCTTGCCAGCTATCGGGAAAAAACTATTTACCAACGCAATGTGAAACTAGCAGCAGGTTAACTTATTTCTGGTTTTGTCTTAACGGATTCACATTTTTCGGATTTTTCTTCATGGTAAAATGGTTTTATTTAAAACGTGCATTCCAGTGACAGAACAGTTTCCAAGGAGTGACCATTAGGGACGTTTTTTATTGGCTAACGTCAACATGCCCCAAATAGCTCTCGTTTCCCCAATGCAGGATCACGTCTGCTTAATGCGAAGCTTCAATGCACTTGTTTTACCTAAAGCCGAGCGCTGTAATTGGCCGCTTATCCAGCAAAAGTCACTTGTGTTAACACGATTGTGTAAAAAAACACATTCTCTGTGCCAGCAGTAGCAAGTGACGATAACATTGCGTGCACAAGGGGGAACTTGTATACGAAGCCAAGCGAAGTCACTGACGTGAGTTGTCAGATTGCTAGAGCACTCTACTCAAGCGTGCTTCTCTAAAGGCAGACAGGGATAGCAAAGCAGACGAGTATCAACGCTGTCAGCCTTTGCCAAGTTCATACCTGCTTGCCAATGTTTGTGGCTGTGAGCAGTTTTTTTTTTTCACTGGAATTCGTATTAATATTATCGTACGTATGGACGTGGAACTTCTTTTTCACCGTACGTAGCCAACCGTGTCAATCGCTTGTTTAGCCAGGAAAGCCCCATTGAGCTTTTGTATATTTGAATCGAGTAATTTGCGGCGTGAGTTTTAAAGTTTGCCGAACTTGGACCACGGCACCGGCACACACACAAACACTGGGTCTGTGGGAATGGCATCACGGGACATTCCATGTCCGCTGTGAAACGGGCGGCATGTATTTTTTCGAGTGACTGCAACTGCGGCATGAATCGGGGTGGCTGCTGGATTGGAGCCGTGAACCTCCCTGCAGCGCGCGGTGAGCTCGCCACCGCTGGGCCGTGTCACCGCCTCACAAAGATAATTTCTGAAAAACAAATTGGCCAAACATCCCAGTGGATCAGCATCCTCCCGAGAAAAAGCATCTCGAAACTCGGCGACGCTCTACCGCACAGGGTAAGCGACATCGATGGTTACAACGCCGCATGCACGTAAAGCCACTGCACGTTTCCTAGTTTTGCTTGGGCTTGCCCGTCCGCAGCTTGAGCCCAGCTGTGCTGCAGGTTGTGCAGACCCACGTCGCTGCCCATGCCAAGGCGTTGCTTTCCAGCCGCCAACAAGGGGAGATGCGCGCCGAGTGGCTTTGGCAACGTCGCCGAAGATGGCTTTCAACTTGGCCGCTACGCCGTGCCAGCCCTCAACCAGAGCGCTCATTTTACATGCATTTGTTATTGCTGCATTACTTTATTAGCCATTATAGCTGCCAGTTCAGTGGAATGGTATTCTGTTTGGTGGTCCAGTTTCATCCCCCCCCCATCTCTCCACGTGTTCACCTCCCAGCCTGCCAGCATTGCCATTTATTTATTTAATTGCACTTACGCACACACGTACATATTTTTTTGATTGCTTTTTGGCACGTGGTGTGAGCAGTAATTATAGCCTAGGGTGGTGGGCCACCTCCCAGAGTGCCGTCCTCATCAGTGTGAGACAGAAGCAGCTGTATTCGTGCCCTCTGTGGTAGGCCGAGGCACGTGTTGCCCCCTCCCCTCCCCGACCTGTATTTTGTCAGGCGGCTGACACGTTCACGGAACTCAGTTCTGTACTGTTGTCATCATTAGTATCGTCGGTGTTGTTTAATCACCGCAGCTGATGGTTGTTTTAACATGCGGCACCGGCGGCGACGTGTCGATGACGTTTGGCTCTGCTGTCTGCAATGGATGTCCTTCAACGTCCACAGTGGTGCACGTTGAAACTCTTCCTATGGCCGGTTGGCTACGTACCGTGCGAAAGAGTTCAATAAATGTACAAAATTACATTTTTGCACAGCTAAAATGCGACTGCTTTTATGGGATAAAGGAGCAACAGTGTCACCTTGCATTGATACTTAACTCAAAAGTCAAAGTAACCTGCTGGTTTCACCGTGCTTAGCATCATTGCCCGTACAGTCTCTACGTGTCATATGATTCTGGGATATTTTGCTTCAGCTGGATAAAAGAGGGACGTGATTTTTTTATGGAACAGGGAACAAGTGACATCACGTGATTCCATATAGTGCAATGAATATCACAGTGGAGACTTCCTGCATTTAGCAACCAAGTTAACCACCACGTCGCCTAGATTTCGTTTTTTTTACACGTCGGAATTGTTTGACGCTTCGTAGCTCGAGTGTTTCCCAGGATGTCTCCAGCAGAGCACGTTTCCAGATAGCTCGTGAGCTGGAAATTCCAAGTGCGAGTCGTGCACACTTAGGGTGGAACAGAAGAAACTCCAACTCATTGTAAGAGTTGCGGGGGGGCGGTGGCGGCCACGATGCTGCACGCGGCTGCCTGTAATGATCCAGCGCTTTGAAGGCCACAGTGAGGGTCGGTGGATCACCGCAGGGATTTTGTGAATTTCCCGTTCTTCCAGTGGATGGGTGTCACGGGGCCATACCTTGATTTTCTGGCCGATTGCAGTAGCAGCAATGTGTGGACAAACCTCCAACTGTTCCATCAGTAGAGGGATAGAGTGTTGCCCCTTCACACTTGTGTGTTTTCTCTGGGTGCTTTGGTTTCCTCCCACACATATAATAAACAATAATTAATCGTCAAAAAACATTCATATGCGCCCTCCATGTGTTGCTGATGATACAGCGTTGTCAGATGCAGTTTGCATGAGTGACTCAATATAAAAAAAGACTGATCATTATAATGATTCAATTGTACTCGGTTTAAGTAATTGCAAAATAATTAACTCAATCGCATGGAGTTTTCTATTTTGAAAGCATTTAAAGAAAGACAAGTGTTAAGGTTTAACTTGAGTATTTTACTCCAATGTGCGCCTTATAGAGGATATGTTAATGGGCTCTTATTGAGTAATAGCAGTTATTCCCTATGTATAATGAGGAAAACCTCACTGAACTTTGAGAATATCTTTCGGAAGGGCTCCTGCATTCGTAATACATTTGGCCAATTCAATTAATGAGCATTAGGCATTTGGGAAGAAACCAAACTTCTAACGTTCAAAGCTCCGCACAAATGGATTCAGCCCGCCTGTTGTACTGCCAACTGTGGGCCACTTTGCAGCCTAAGCGGCCTTGGAAGCTTCACAAATTTGCACGCTGTGCCAACCTTTGCTTCCAGAAATGCAGGCCCCCGAAGCACTAAACTAATGGTGTGCAGGAATATCGAGGCGACTGGCTGTAATTTACAGATGAAAATGCTTACCTTCGAGCACTGTACCCTTCCACGGGCAGACGATAGCGATCTGCACCGCCCGCTATAAACGGAGCATTGTTCACCGTATCGTTGTGATAATAGGCAGGCAGCACGCGTCATTTATCACCCGCTACTTATGAAGTTTGCTTCACTCAAAGCCTCCTGGCACAATCCTTTTTTTACCTGCTTTGAAGTTTGTTGTTCAAGAGCTGTAAATATATACTGGTGTCCAAAAACGTACCCTTTCCCATGCGGCGCTTTACCCTTGATTTATCTCGGCCGCCCTCGTGCAAGAGTGTAAAGTCAAGGGCAAAGCGTTCACGGAACAGCGCGTTATTTAAAGCAAAAAAATAATTAGCGCTGTAAATGTTTTACCACGTCGGGGACGGTGCGACAGCTCATCTTTACCATTACCACGGAACGATCACGCAGGCACCGTAGTGCTTCATGAACTGATGAACAATTGCAGTATGAAGGAGTTCAAGTTTAATTTAAAGCTGAACAGCTGGAACCGAACAAAATTACCCTTGCCACAAAGTTACTCCCTCTTACAATTACATTACAGTTATTCGTGTCAAATTACATTTTATAGAATTGGTTAAACAATCCCCATAACTGACACTACGTGGGAACTGACAATTGGCTGTAAATCATTAGTAGTTGATTAACATTAGATGTACAGTATATATACGATATATGACTTTGTAGCAGATTTTGCGAAACTATATATTTATTATGGTGTTGGTATGGATGCATTATAATTTCTCTTGGGGTAATTTATACTGGGCTGGAAGGCATGCTTAATTTTAGCAAACTGCCCTTTGAAGATTAAACATGGGCTCCAGATTTAGCAGCAGTGGAGTGTGGCGATGGCGATTAGAGTTTTGCGTGTCTGGCTGATAAGAAACTGTCACGGCTCGCACCACTGTAACTGCCCACCAACCCAAGTGCCCTCCTGTCAGCACTCGCAATGAGGCTCATTTTCGTGACACCCGTCTCAAGCTTCTCTGTGTGTACTTAGCGGAAGATTAATTAACGGAGCATAGCATTTTATTTTATCCGTTACAGGGGCCGTATTACTGTAATCTTTCCCTTCCATACATACATTGGCCCGCAATCCGAATAATTTACACGACAAATCCGCTTTCATTTATTCAGTTGAGCTCGGCCAGCAATCATTTTTCAATTAACTTGTTAGAACCCACGCTGTGAGTTAACCGCCTTGTCCGAGGTCAAACAATAACAACAATGCAAGAAATGTTGTCGTTCCAAGCCGCTTTGCCCAGGTCTAGCTATTTGAATAGCACAGCGCAATGAAACCGAACGTACAGGATATTAAATATAGTATTTTATTTTGGAATGTACAGGATATAAGGTTTGTAGGAAAAACACGGAGGGTACAGAAGCGTGCTTATATGACTGAAGTTCTGAACACAAACACTGCCGCCTATTGATCAAATCCCACGTCCAGGAGAAATGCAGTCTAGGTGGATAATTTATTCCAGACGAGGGAAAAACAGCCCTCTCACAAGCAAGCACACCTTGGCCCTAATTTGCGAGTGTCTGTGGTTTTAATGTAGAGATCAAAACAGTACATTGCGGTTGAGATGTTACAGTCGCCTCCCTTGTGGCCACAGTGGAATCGTAAATAAATTAAAGGTTGTCTATCACGATGCAGAATCAACATTTGTTTATATTTCCGCAACTGAACTAAATGTATATGTATAGTCAGTCATGCTATCGATGTTGCCAGTGTGTTAAAATAGTAATTAATAATGAACTACGTTTTATATTAAAACTGGCCTATTTTGTTCAAGTTCATGAGTTGGCTTAGCCAATTGGTTATCAATGAGTGCATGTTGTGTCTTGAAAAATAAACCCCTTATTGTGTTAGGTTTTTTATTCCACCCAGCTGCTCACTAAATAAGTTTGGCAGGCCTGATTACAATTTGTGAAAGCTCTGGTCCCAAAGCCTGCTGCCAAAATAAGCATCCTTCATGCCTGGAAAATGTGAGGATTGGGTTTATTGCGTTATTATATTTTCACTTGAATTCCCTCTCCCAGTCATCCCGGCAAACTTTGTTAAATAAAAGAGGATGGAAGAAAAACAGTGAGACACGTACCGTGTGGAGCGAGTGAGCAGACACGCTCGCTTGCACATTTACACTCGCACTCACTGACATGCACGCACGCTCTCACACAAACACACGCACACTGACACACACGCGCGCTCTCTCGTGAGCCTGGAAAGGAAAAAGGAAGGAAATCCATCTGCAACAAATTACGTCGGGACGGCCCCAAAATAGCAGTGGCGGGCAGCTGGCAATGGCAGGGAAATGGAATCAAAGGGCGTCTTAGTCATCAACCCGACCCACACACAAATGCCTTGTTGTTTGCTTAATCCTTGCCACCCCTTCCATCGCATCTGACTTCTACCGTGCAGGGGGTGGGCGGGCGGGCCGTGGAGGACCGAAGGGTGGCAGCCCCAAGTCGTTTCTGTTTGTCCCGCCGGGTGGGTGGGGCCTCGGTGCAAGAGCGTTTATAACGCGGGGTCCAGGGTGCCGGTGGTGCCGCCGCCGCCACCACCGGGGCCGGCGCGTTGTCGGGGAGAAAGCTCCCTTTGTGTGGCGCAGCCTCGCACCGCCGCGTTTGGGAAATGGTGCTGTCGATAGGCTTTGTTGCGCCCAGCAGTGTTCCTGGACTGCCATGGTTAAGCACATTAAACGGTTTTTGTTGGGAGCACTGGTCCCAGGTTCAGCATCTCAATTACTGGCCTTGATTGATTGTGTCAGACTGCCGAGGCCGCTGCTCAACTTTAAAAGACACTTTACCGCCGAGAGGACCCCGCCAGTTGTTTAACCTGCATGCGCTTGTAAAAAAAACACGCACATTTGTGCTTAAAAAATTACGTGTCGTTTTTGTTGTGCTCTATTATTCCAGTTTCGTTTTAATATCTACCTAGAATAATCCTGCTTCAATAAGCATGAGAATTCGGAGTGAGCCTTGAGAGCACGGCGGCGGTGTCGAGTGTGAGTGGCGGTTTTCATTATTCACCAAAACGAGGAGCTGGCCTTTCACAGCAAACACCGACGACGACGACGTTGCTCACAGCGGCCATGTCGCCATGCAACCTGACACCTCGGCTCAGACAAAGCGCCCGCCGCTCCACGACCAACGTAATGACCCGGCCTCGGCACCGCTGAGAAGTCCCCCCACCCACCACCCGCTTGCACGCGGGGCCTTCCTGCAGAATTTGCCATGGGTTTTGGCGGATGCAAGGGATGTCATTAGACGGTCTGCCCGGGCCCAAGGGCTCCGGCCATGATTGGCGCCATAATCGCAGACCACGGCGGCTCCCCTTTTGCTCGACGTTGATAATGGCAGCGTCTGCTTGAAATAATTTCGCTTTTTTTTTCCATTCTCGGATCTTCACTGCCGATTTTAAAATGTCAGTGTCTAGAGGCTCCGTGTGATCCCTACTGTGCGGCCTGGCATGTTTGCGGTCTGCATTCTGCGCAGCTTCGCCCCGTGCATGTTTTTTTGAAGACCTCTTGTTTTTATTTTCATTAAATTTTTACAGTATTTTTTTTATTTTGTGAAATTGACCCAATTTTTTTCCATGGCTTCTGAAGCACCAGGCCAGACATTCCTTCCCTTGAGGTCTGCCAACTCGAGGCTTGTTTGTTCCATAGTGGAAACTGTTCTCGTTTAAAATACACAACGGTTCATATAGCGTTGTGTGCAGCAGCCACTTATCAATACAGTATCGGTGTAATAAACTTAGTCGTTTTTACCATACAGATTACACAATACGGTACAAAAAAACTAGCTTTTATGAGGATATAGTCATGTTACATAATATCTATAATCTGAACTTGAAAATAAAATGTCCGCAATTTAAACAAATCAGTTTGTGGAAATTTCATGTAATGGATGAATATTTTTCTGATTTTAATGTTATCAAACACGTGTGAAATATGCACCTGAACGCAGATATGCCCGAGTCTCACTCGGAGCCTAAAACTGGCAGCACTTGACCAATTTAAATCTGACTGAACTGTAAATGGTTAAGTGCTTGGTTATCAGCAAAGGTAGCTGGATGGTTTACAGAGCAAAAAGGATTATAATTCTTGGGTTGTCGGACTGCATTTTTGCCTTCGATTCCCGGGTCGGATCTCAGGAACTCGCATTAAGCAAAGGAGCTGTCTGAACATGCACCACTCGATGTAATGAGTGAATGCAATTTCACTGGCTTCACTGTACCTCTGAAATGGCATTTAAGGAGGTCTGCTCGGTTGTGTGGCGCAGTGGTAACAGCAAGAAGGGCCTGTGTTTGATTCCTGACTCGGGCGACTTTGTTAAGTTTGTGTGTTCTCTCCCCCTGTTATGCAGGGTGTGAGTGTGTGGAGTCTCTATTGTCCCCCCACCTCCCCCTGTCCTGCATGGGTTTCCTTCGGGTTCTCTGGTGTCCTCTCAGAGCTAAAAGAGAACGTACAATTTAACTGGTCGTTGACCAAAAACATCCGAATGTTGAATAACGATCTGCAAACTCTTCAATTGGGATTACACGCAGCAACACGCCTTGGCAATCTTGCAAGCTGGCTTTGGCAATCGGAAGGTTGTGAGTTCAAATATTGGTTGGAGGGGCTGTTGACTCAACCCATCATCCGTTCGGGGTCGTTAAAATATGTACCACTTCATGAAGAACAAAACAGCGGTTGCTCTGAAGAGAAACTCGCCCCTGCCGTAGGAATGTGGAATCCCACCACTTTGACCAACGATTTTAAGTTGCCCTCGCTTTCATAACTGGGATCGGGTCATGTTATGTAATGCGTCGTGTCGATGCCTCTCCAGACGCGCTGACCGTATTGGCCCAAACATACCCATGCCGGAAAACGACACTGCCAATGACTTGCTTGTCAGGACCCTCCTGAAAATATCTTGAGACTTATTTGTGATGCTTTCCTGGGTAAATGAGCACTGTACGAAAATAATAATGAAGGATCATGATTATTATCGGAGCATGGTAAAACATATAATGGCACAGACTTCATCACCATTATAATCATCACTGGTCTTGTGATGCCACAATTTATCTTGTGCACGTGGGCTGATGTCATTCCTTCCTCTGTGTTGGTCCTTGCCGGGCTCATTCCCTCCTCTGACTGCCATCCTGTCACCTCGTTGTCGTTGTTCAGCCATCGAACACTTCTTTGCGATGCGTCCACCGCCCAAGCCTCTACTTACTTTCTTTCCTTCACAGTTGGTATGAATTACGTTGGGTTTAATTTCTGTCTTTTGATGTAATCCGAAGCACGCATCACTCAATAATTGTTTGCGCACTGTTTTCCAGCTTTTGTACCGTTTTGTTTGTGAGACCAGGTATTTTATAGGAAATCTAATTTCTGAAGATTGACGAACTTGTGATCTTTTGTCTTGGATTAGTCTCAGTTGCATATCTCAGTTGGATTAGTCTCAGTTGTTTAAAACAAAAAAACTGTAATATTTTTGGATGTGTTCCATTTTCTTGCAGATTTACCTCTCAAATCCTGGCACCCCCATCTGCTCAGGATCACCAGCGGAACGCTGAACATTCTTAGGAACCTCACGGCCTCCCAAACGTGAGTCACGGCACAAAAATACATCCTGCTCAGGCTGATGAACTGTGAAATATGCAGTGTGTGGGAGAAAATATAATCAGACAGACCAGCAGTTCACAAACTTCTCTGGCTGAGTATGCTCCCTCCATTATTTAGCGGGATTCTAGGGGGGACTTGCAAATAAATGGAGGCCTGGGGTCACACGTTTCTGATGATGATGATGATGATTGCTGCTGATGAGACACTGAGGGTCGAAACCGTTCTAGAGTTTGGCTTGTGTTGAACCATTGCTGCTGGACTGTTGCATTCCCAGAAGGCCATGTGGCGGATGGGAATGTAATTAGTGTTACGGTGCTTGTAGCTATCATTAGAGGGTCACGTCGCCTGCCCAAGTATTATAAAATAACCAGCCAAAAGCAATTGTCCTGTTTGGATGTCAGTATTTTGTCTGTTCAGTTATGCATGAGCAGCAGCCACCATAATCTTGCTCATGAATTTTCAAAGAGGATTTAGTGTTTTCTGTAAACGCCGCGATGCAAGTCCGAGGTGTGAATCATGGGTTTTATGTGGGTAATTTTTGTGGGTAATTTTCGGTTTAAGTTGGGTTGGTCCATAACGACCCCCTGTAGGCCAATTTTACTCGCATTCTTTAACCGACGGAAAACCACTGGTCTCCAAACAAGTCCAGGGTGCATATTAAAACGCCAGTACCCATCGGCACCCTGAGTGTGTGACGTGACCCTGACACTGGCAAAGACAACTCGGTTTGAATTTCTTGTTTGGCTGGGTTTGGATGAGTGGACTTTTAACCGAAGTAACTGTCAACCATGCAATCGATTTGTCTGGTTTTCGGTGCGGTGTGGGTTAACCGAAAACCATTTTAACTGGAGACAGTTCAATCGATGCAAAACAGTTTCAAAAGATTCAACTTCTGTTACTGGTTTGTTAAAACCTGGTTTAAATCGGAAAATCTTGCATATTTTCAAAAAATTATCAAAAACTAAATATGAAGGTGCACGAGATAAATACACTCAGCATTGTGCAATTGGTATAGCTTAGTTTGATTGCTTACTGTGTATGCATTGTACGTACTATACTTTCGCTCTGGCATTAATGCATACACCTTAGCATCCAACTATGCAATAAACATTGAAAAGTGTATTGCTTCCTTTTATTAACAAAAATGTTAACCCACCAACTTTTGTTTAGATTACAAACATTTACATTTAGCGCGTTGGGCTACTCGTTGCAGAGGTGCTCGCGGTTTAAACCCGGCACGCCGACTCGACCCTACGACGCCTTCGTAACCTGTCTGTTTCTGATGATGTTGATGATGTTGATGATGTTGATGATGTTGATGATGTTGATGATGTTGATGATG
>CM025608.2:40696-57536 GCA_014621495.2 Entosphenus tridentatus | reverse complement strand
TGTTGATGATGTTGATGATGTTGATGATGTTGATGATGTTGATGATGAGACACTGGATGTCAAAACGTATGCAGAGTTTGGTTGTGTTGAACCGATGCTACTGAATTTGTGCACTCCCAGAAGACGGTGTGGTTGATGGAATGTGTAACAGATATTTTTTTCTCTGTGGATGGAGAGCTAATGTAAAGAAGTATTATTGTTTGCTTATTTATTTTGTTACGCATATTCTCCACAACGATGCTAATTATAATTTTGTATTACGTGTAATGAAGGGATGTTTAAAACATTTCAGAGTAATTATTAACTTTAGAAGCGTGCCCCTCTTGACCCCTCAATGCAAGAAGCGTTGCGTGAAGGCAACTTTATTTCCTTTGTCATCATGATAATTATCAGTTGTGGTCATCCACTGCTGGACGAAAGCCTCCCATAGCTGCTGGCACTTCTCACGATCATTTCAGTTACCCATTCGGCGTAGTTTAAATGCAGCGTCGCGCTGCCGAATGATTTCCATTGCTCTATTGTATTCGTCGTTTTTTTTCCGTGAAAGTAACTCAACATAGCCGCGAGGGAGGGAAGCGCCCATCCCCAGCGGGAGCGACCATCGTGTCACCCTCGTCGTTCGTCACAGGCCCGAGCGGCACGAGCTGTGGACGCTGTTGGTGCAGTGTGGCGACTGGGCCGACGTGGCGCTGCAGGAGACCCTCGCGGCGAGCCCTGCCGAATTGGACACCCTCTTGAGCTTCCTCGGATTCTACCACTGGCCCTGGCTCGCTGAGCAGCAACGATTGGACGCCCAGGTACACTGCTGGCACGGACGTTTGCTTCTCGCTCTGTACGGCAGGTTCCACTTTGTACCCCAGACAAATAGTCTTCTTCTCATGTCCTGCCACCACAGTCGTATGCTCATCTAACATTAGACGCTTGATGATGTTTCCCGGTCTGTAGCCCTGGTGAGGTCCTCCTCTGTACGTAGCTGCTGACAGACCCAGAGATGCTCTCTTTGGTCAATGTTTTACCACCGTCGCACAGGTCAGTGTCGTCAACAGTCGCCCCACTTCCGCCCGTTGACATGTGACCTGCCGACTCCCATTCGAATGCGGTTTAAACACATCCAAGTCGACGGATGTTTTTCTGCACCAGCAGCGAAGCGCTGGGCAGCATAGATGTGCTTTGTGACATCTGTGGTTGTTGTGTTGAGCCGCGTTTGCCACGTTTCCAGCCGTGTAGCCATCGGTGATTTTTTAAGTGGCTCCATTGCGATTAAAAAGCTTTACTGCCAAACATTGGAAAGTGTAGTTGTGACCGTATATAGCAGATGGTGTGTTCTCTCTATGGCTCAAGAAATGAAAAATTAATGTTTAAATGATCGCTCTCAATGGGGGGAAATGTTTAGCCAAAGGGCGCAGAGATATTAGCTTTTATTTTATTTAACCAGGTGAGAACTCAATCGACCACGATGAGTCTCATTTGCAAGAGTGACCTGGGGTGTAAGTTTTCTAGTAGAGGGCGATGATTTCTATGTATGAGTCTCAAATGAGTATTCTGCTGTGTGTTTTAAGAATGTGGCACATTCCATACTCAATTTGCAAGGACCACTGTTGCAGTCTCATCGCCATCATCACCACCACCACCGTCTCGCTTTCGGTGTCTCTTCCCGTTGGTCACATGGTCACAGACCGTCGGGTGCCACTCGGTAACCTGCTCTCCTCCACCTTGCACACGTGTCTCACTCATCACAACCTCCAAGCTGCTTACCCTCTCCCAGTCGCTGGCACACAATGGCCCACTCTTGCCAAATGACGCCAGGGCATCTTGAACGTGTCCGCTGTGGAGCGGACGGCGCACGTCGCCGCAGTTGCTATGCCTGCAGTCAGAATGGTGGCGGCTGCTGTGACTAGAACCGTAAAGGTCTGCAACGAGCGGCGAACGCGGCGCTACCACTGGGCCACGTCACCACGACGGGAGGCGGTTCCACCGGGCGAGGCGTGTTGTGGTTATGGAGCAGCATTAACGCTGCGTGAGTCGCCGAGAGAGAGTTCGCCATGAGCATCTACTTTGAAATGGCCGTGACGCCGCGAGGATTCGTGTTCACCGGGAGCCATCGCCGACGGAGGGAGCTGTATTATTTTTCTCGGATTTTATTTAGACAGAATTTGACACTCGTTAGAAGAAAGAAAAAAAAATTCATGGAACACACTTGTCATAAATAATTAAGCTGTTTATTTAAATGGAAAGAAGAGACTAGCTTCGGGCAGTCATACACTTTGCACGCAGCAGCTGGTGCTAACGGAATCCTCCAGCCGTGTGTTGTGCTTTCAGCGGATGTATCACATTATCACCGGCCGCAGCTGCTAACCTGCCTTCAAGAAATGTAGACTGCAGGCCTGGGAGGGCAGCCTTTCCCAGTGCTCTGGCCCACGCAGAAGTTTTGCGTTTGTGCTCCCAAGGCCAACTGAAGTCTCGATGCATCACCCACGTCTCCGCCTTCGCCAAAGAAGCAGTGATCTTTCGTTTGTCTCAACGTGTTTATTTCAAATAAAGATTACAGCGTGCATCTGAAAAAGAGTTTAAATTCGGCCTCTTGGCTTGGGGAAAACGCGGCTATGGATGTGTGCTACCTATCGGCGTCTGTTCGAGAAATCAGAAACGCGCCTGTGTACTTTTAAAACAGGCCCCCTGGGTAGATTCAGTGTCCTTTTGAATGCAAACGTGCTAAGCAGTCTTTGGCCTCAAGGTTTTTTTTTCCCTTGGAGTATATCAGGTTACAGGCCTGTGTTCAGTTACTGTGGGAAACAGCTGGAACTGCGCACAAAATATTATTGAAGTCTAGTCCAGAAAAGTTTTTTTTTTAAACGTCTGTTATTTATTTAGATAACATTTATGTAATTGCATTTTGGCTGAATATCAGGTCAATGATTTCCTTACTACTTGTGTTATTGTATCATGGGCCGAAGGCTGCCTAGCACAGATAGTTTCCGGCTAATAAAGGCCGACCTAAATGAACAGTGATGTGAAATGTCGGAGCCCTCGTGCAATATTCCCTTCAAGCCCCGTAATGTGATATTTCCATTCTCTCCCGCGCCCCCCCCCCCCGTAACAGAATGTATTAATTCAAAGCGTGTTGCCGTACGCCCGCATGTTCTTTTTGACAGGCGTCTCTGAAGGGGACGTGCGTTTGTCTCCGGGACCTTCTTGATGTGGATGGGCTGCATCCCAGTGACGTCACGGCCATCCTGTCGTCTGTTCACACCCGTGTGACAGACGTCGCCAATCAACTTGCCGTATACTTTCTCATCTTCGCGGAAAGTGGCCAAGGGATTTCGGAAGAGGTTTTAAAGCAAGTAAGAACCGCGCGTGTGTGTGTGTCCCAGCTGACGTAACAACTCACTGCTCGTAAAAGAAAAGTGGGGTTTTTTTTGACAGTTTGCTATCATGTCCCTTCACACAAACTGATGGGTTCCTACCAAGTGAGTTTGGACTGCAGGAGGTACCCAATGAATGGACGGAATTGGAGCTGACTGCATTGGCCACAGAACCTTCTGTTGCTGCCAGTGCCTCACATTCCAAGTGAGATTTTTTGCTGAAACCTCACATTTCTGAGTGGTAGCTTTCATCGGAGATGCACCGTCTTTAATGGTGTCCAGAAGCTTTTGTTTGGATCGACCTCCTGAATGTCGCCGGAAGCGTTTCGGTGATGTTCACAATGTTGTTTCAACTGCAGTTTGCGTTTTGTGAAAACAAAAGTAGAAATGTTTTATATGCCAGTGTGTAAACAAGAGGTAGCGCAAAAGGTAAAGTGTCGATACTCCCACCTCTTCCAGGATGTATGGGCGATGCGAAAGAGTAGGCCAAAACACCCCAGCAGTGGAGTGAGCAAGCAATTGCAGGGCTGAGCCTTTAACTCGTGACCAAGGATTTGAAAACTATGTGCTTTAAAACATTCCAAGCACCGTTATTTATGTACTCGGCATAGAATAAAAAAAACATATCGATGCTTTACACACTCGTGCTTTTGGGAAAATAAAGTACCGTACTGTAATAAGTTGTTTAATTCCAAGTGTGGGTTTCCGGGTCGCGTGGGGCGCTGAGCGTTTCTTCTGTCGCGCTTTTGCCACGCACTGCTCGCTGCGTGCATCTTCACGAGTTGAACGATCCGGGCTACTTCGTTAATCCGCTGCTGAATCGAGCGGTTCCCCATGCTGCGCCTGCCATTGGGGTTGTGTTCCCGAACTTCACCACACCTTTACCGGTGGGTTTGTATCGGGTGTGGCGGGGGGGGGTGCACCAAGACCGGCTTCTGATATCAATCGCCACTGATGTTATCCGCGGCCGGGAATTGAAGTCAAATGAGAAGATGCAGAGCAGCACAGTGTGCTAACCATTGCGTCACCATTCCCTTCCTCCTGCATTTGCTTATAATTTACAGAAAGTGAAAAAGCAATAATTAGGTAACGGCTTTGAAGAGTGAAAATGTTGTACGAGTACAAAACTTCTGTGAGCCAGCCCAGAAGATTTCACAGCTGAACAACTACGTGTCTGGTTTCTGGTGTAATTCGAGCCCTATTAAATGACATATCTTAATACCTTATTTACCCTATTAAGGTTCCAACTCATGTGTTTTGTTGTGTTAAGGATTTGCACGGTTGTGCTCAACAAAGGGAAAATTCCAGCTAAATTAGGGGTTTACCATGCGCAGCCTTTTTTTAATGACAGCAGGATATTAATATGGGCGGCACGTTGGCACTGTGGCAAGACCCGCCGCGCCTTGGGTTCGACGTGGGAGTTTGACTGCTCTCGCCCCTGTTCACCGTGGGTTTCCTCCGGGTGCTCTGGTTTCCTCCCATTGCTAATAGAGAACGTCCAATGTCATTGGCCAAAACATCCGAATGCTGAATTACGACCTGCAAACTCCTCGATTGTGATTACACGTGGCAACACAGCTCGGCTTTAGCAATCGGAAGGTTGCGAGTTGAAATATTTGTTGGAGGGACTGTTGACTCTGGCCCATCATCCGTTAGGGGTCGTTAAAACAAGTACCACTTTATGAATAATAAAACAGCGTTTGCTCTGCAGAGAAACTCGCCCCTGCTGTAGGAACATGGAATCCCCACCACTTTGACCAACGATTTGAAGTTACCCTCGCTTGCATAACTGGGATCGAGTCGCGTTACATCATGGGCCGTGTTGACGCCTCTCCAGATGCGCTGCCCGTGCGAGCTGGCGGACACGCTGGCAGCTGCCGCAGCCTGGGTGGAGCGTGCCCGCGTGCAACCGGGGGAGCCCGCCAGCGTCCGGGCCGCCACCGTGAGACGGGTCCTGAGCGGGTGGTGAGGCAACGAGGGTCTTGGTGCCCCCCGATAGCCCAGGGGGGGGCCCCTCCTCTCTCAAGCACAGTACGTCCGCTTGACTTCCCGTCACCGACTTGTGGATTCTTGTGATAAGCTCTTACGGTGGTGTATCACTTGCGTCTCACAGCAAGATAGACCTGAGTTTGATTCCCGGCACGGGCACCTTTTCGCGTGGAGTTTGTGTGTGGGGGTTTGTATGATCTTCCCCTGTTCAGCATGGGTTTCCTCCAGGGTCCTGTAGTTTATTTTTCTGTAGCTTAAAGCATACAATATACACGGTGTTGGAAAAACATCCCAACATAGGACCCTCCTGAAAAATTAGTCTTGGGGTAAATAAGTCGTTATAATTTGTACAATCTGCGTGCCAACGTCTGATGTCCATCTCCCAAATTATTTTGGTGCAGTGTAATAATAAAAAATGTAAATGCATCCCCTACGTTTGATCTTTGGTGGGTGGGATGTTGTAAATTGCAAATGAAGTTGCCATGGGTAATACATGTGTGATACATGTGTGATACGTGTGTGCGCTCCTATGGGGGGTGCGAGGTGGCACACTGCACTGCGAACCTGACCGCCCGAGCCAACATCGGAGACATATCCAGACCACACCTGGGCCTGCCCTAGGTCGACTCGGCCTTGAATATGTACTTTCTGCGGTGTGTATCACACATCAGCAGCTGGGGAAACAGGTGACTGGGTGTGGTACTGACCACCCAGAAAAGACAATTCGGTCCTTTCTCCCCCTTTAAACAAATATATTTTGGCAGAAAGTCAACGACAGATGTAATGTGTATCTTTGTATACACTGTGCGATAAAGTGCAATTATTGTTGAATGGTTAATAGACATTATATATTTATTTGCAAAATGCATAGATGCCAAGTTTGTGTTTTTCCAAACGAGTCGACCTTGTTTAAAGCAATGCCATAAAAGTTAAGAATGTTGCATGAAGTAATACTGTAACATGAGTGGAATGAAAAAAACCGACTGATGTTAATAGTTTCATTGTAATAAAAATATGATTCCGACTGTTTAGCGGAAAGAAACGCAGCGTTTGTGAATGGGAACATTAATTAGAATCCGTGGCTGAGTAGGGGCAGTCCTGGTAACCACAACGCGGCTCTCGAAGCAACGGAGCAACTTCTACAAAATGGTTGCCAGGAAGCCAATTGAGGAGGCGCGTTGCTGCCTCTTCTCACCGGACGTGAAAGGGGCCCGTCCAGGCACACCGCAACCCGTTCAGGCACAACTGGACCCGTTCAAGCACACCGGACCCGTGCAGGCAACCCGGACCCATGCAGGCAACCCGGGCCCGTACAGGCAACCCGGACCCGTGCAGGCAACCCGGACCCGTGCAGGCAACCCGGACCCATGCGCCTCGCAGTGAGTCACCGCCGGCTCCTCCTCGGCGGGTAATCCGTACCGAGGCTTTCCCTTCCCTGACGCGCCCCAGCCACCGGCAAGTCCACGGTCGCCTCCAGCAAGTTGATGGAATGAATGGCCGGGCTTGTCCATCCCCCCTCCCCCCCGCTGCATTCCGGTCCCCGTGACTCACCCGTCTATATAATCGGGCGTTGCGAGCAAGGGCGCGGTCACGTGGCAAAGTGACTCACAGCAATAATACCGGGGCCGGGGGAAGGACCATGGCATGTGCTCCCGGCGTAGGGTGTGGCTCCTTGTGGTCTCACGCGGGCACATTCGCGCTTTTATTTTTTAATGCCGCGATTCCGATTAGGCAGGCGATGGTGGGGGGTTGATTCATCGCGTGGCTCCAAATAAAACCCAGCTCGTCCAGGCCTCGTTGTGCTGCGTACCACAAGGGCGGTGCTCACGGATGACTCAGAGAAATAATAATATTGGAAATTTGTTCAAGTGCCAGTACCTTTGTTAGAAGGTAATGCAACAAACACAAAGCAGTCCGCAGAGCCTACTATGCATGGACAATGTTAGACAAAATCGACCGTGAGTCACTTGGCATGTTATTGTACATTCAGTGGAGCATCTTACTCATTGAGTTTTTCCAATGAGAAAAAAAATCGCAATTCAAATGCTTTCAGCGGTTTTCACTCAGCTGTTGTTCAACAGAGGAATTTTAAGGTGTGGCCTTCATGAATTAAAGTATACCAATGCCAATTTGACGCCGCAAATCAAGGCAAAGATACGCACACAACCGCATCAGACCAGTGATGGTACGTTATGGGGAGCAGAGAGCTGGACGATGTAAGGAAGTGGGGGGGGGGAGAGACAGCGCGTGAAAAAGTAGAAATTCTCAGGCTGAAATGGATCGCCGGAGTGATGCCGAGAGACAAGAGAAGTGAACGCATCAGGAGACGACCGGGGGGGGGGGGCACCGATTATCACCGACAATGCTGGGGAAGCAAGACAGAGGGAGTGCGGCCGTGTGGAGTGAGGTGTGGTGGAGGGGGGGGCGACATCATACGCAGAGGTTTAAAGTGGAGATTAGAGGAAGCAGAGGAAGAGCAAAGATATAATGGAAGGATAACAAGCAGGGACTTGACAGTGTCTTGGGTGACAGAGGAAGGGAGGGAGGGCAGCCTGGAACAAGATGAAGCCACTTGGGAGCATAGACAGAGTTGTAGTCGTCTCAAGTTGTTAATAAATATAATTCATACTCGAGTGCTGCTGCTGCTGCATTAAATGATCGTCTGTAATAAATGAAAAACCATCCCTTTGCCATTTTCATTTAGGAGCTTTGCAAAAGAACAGTCGCCATAAGTGGAGAAGGGCTTATTTTCACAAAGGCTTCGGCACGGACGGATTAAGTTTCGGTGGAAATTGTTCGGTGGTCGGCGCGGGCAATTTAATAACGGCAGAGCTGTCAAGTCGGGCCCCCCCCCCAACCCTCCAACGCGCGCCCTCTGCCCCCTCATCGCCTCTCCCCCCCCTCAAGCGCCGCCACCTCGCCTCTTATCCGCCCCGCACCGCCACCGCCGCCGCCGTCCGTGTCCCCTGCGTGTTTATTCGCAGGTGGCATGTGGTGGGTTCTCCCGGTTTGTTAAAATTGCAGTTAAGCAATATTTTTTTTATTAATGCGTTGTTGGGGCGGGTTTGTGTGGTTTTTTTTCTTTCGTTCATCATCATCATCGACGTGTTTTTCCCCCGGGGGAGTTTGTGGCGTGCAGAGGCCAAGGCGGCGGGCTGCATCTGCCTTTTTGTAACTCCGTGTAATGTTTGTAATAATTAACCCGACATGCCCAGGACCTTCCGATCTTGCACTAACTATAGCAAGGGGAAATGTAAGCTGCTAAGCCTATTAGAAACATGTATATCAGCTTTATTTATTTACACGGATGTTGCTTAATAGTGGGGTGTATTTATATCAGAAAAGCCTCGCTGAAATTTCATTAATAATATTTTTTTGGACCGTCCCGCTCAGCATGTTTTTCGCCAACGTCTCGTCGTGTGTGTGCATGCGTGCGTGTCTTTTTGCCTTGAGGGTGGAAACCGGAACACCCAGAGAAACCCAAGCACCGGGCGACACTCGAGTAATAAATCTGCTTACTTTGCTACCTTTCGACAGGTACTCATTATCCTGCACGTGGCTACCTCCGCACAGTGATGTCGACTACCCGCACAGTGCCATCCAACTCCAAATTTGTTTTGTTCTTGAACGACAACAGAAAATAGTTGACAATCAAACAACTTTCGTGCGTGAATTTTTTTCCTACCCATATCCAACATTCACATCATCTCAGTTGACAATAATCTTGAAAGAATGATGGTCAAGAATGTGCCTATGGGTTTGCGTGTCTCTCTCTCTCCCCGTGGCCGCATGGATTTTTTTTTCTCTGGGTCCTCTGGTTTTTCCCACCACATTTAGAAAAATAAATTGTATTTAGATTATTTTGGTGCTGTAAATGTCCCAATGATAGGCCACTTTGCTGAGCTATCATTTGTGGCCGGTTGCTTCTGAAAAATCAGTTCATACCTCGGTGGGCTTTGCCTGGTAGGATGGGGATGGTTTAGTGAAATTTGTGTTTGGGTGAGTTGTTTACCTTTGTACTTGGCACTACTATCATGTTTTTGTACTGTTTGTTGTTGTGACGTTCTTACCCGCCCCCACTGGACATCTGTGATAAAGAGCTTTATAGATCATTGGATTCCTCCACGATAAATATTCGAATTCTGTACATTAGTGTTGGTGTTTATGTTCATATTCAGAAATGTACACGAGCATCTCCTCCACTTAATCTCCAATTACACAAACCACCTCCGCGGCAAATCATCTGTGCTACGAATACTCCAGGAGGTACGCAAGACTTGTTGCAATTATTGCAGCATTTTTCCAGTCGGCTTGAAGTTCTCTCTTGCAATGTTTTTCAGACTATTTGCAAGGACGAGAGGGCTTCTGCGGCGGTGTGTGCAGGCTTGCGAATGGCTGGGTACACAATCGCAGCAAGGAGGGGCGGCTTGCCTGTGTAACCCTGGCTTGGGGCTATGTTTTCATGGCTGAGTGTTTGCAGGTAATTTTAGAGAACATTCCCCCCCCCCCCTATCCTTAAAGCAGCTCCCGTTGTATTGCTGCTTCTTGGAACATTGTATACTGGCGGGTTAGCGCCAATTGTTACTCCTCTCCATACTTTTTAATAACGGCCATTAATTACTTTAATTATTTTAATCTGGGCGCAGGCAACAAATTGCCGTTGAGCTTTTACGAAGTTTTTTTTTTTTAACCCAAAGTCGAACAAAGAAAAGAGTGTTTCCCGAGGTGGAGGCAACCTGCTGGGGGAAAAACCGTAGCTGTGGGAGCCAGGCTAATGATGTGAAGTTGATTACACTCACTTGCAAGTTAACGTGAGGGGTGGGGGGGAGACATAAAAAATATAAGTTTGGAGGCACTGGCATTTCTACAACAGCCCACGGTTTGAAAACCTTCCCCCCGTGGACGGAAGATGAAGCAGTGTTCACAATGATAGTATTAGTCCGCTCAGAAACGAACGGGGTGGGATCGGGGAAAGCGCCAACTGTTACAGGTTGGCATCCAGCTCACACGAGCAACGACGAGGATGGTTTCCATACGCAGAGGCCGTTCTTGGTGCAGGTTATAATCGATGAGTGACAACGTTCAGGCGTGCTGGTCACTTGGGCGGGCTTTCTCAAACGCTATCATACAATTCTAAAGCATCGCCATCGTCCACACTTTACCGTGATGGGACTTGAACTTTCATCATTGTGAAGAGGAAAAACTAGTGTGTTAATTGGGTGCAGGACGTCAACCGAAAGGGCTGCATTCTCGCACTGGTTAAATTTAGCAGATGTAGTCGGGGCCAAAAGAGTGTTGATGCGTTTTTCAGCCCTCTGGACCAAAGTAGCTTTGGGGTTACTTCTGCCCGGGGACTCGTGAAGAACGAGGGACAGGCCATGCATGCTCCGGCTACACGCATCGCAATTATCGCCTTATTATAAAAGCTGAATGTAAAATGACGTGCCTGCATTTTCATGCTTATCCCGCGCCCCAGACTAGACGTTTGTTTTTGTGTGCTTTCAAAACAAGAAAGCGCGCCAACAGGAACTGTTTGCAACATTTGTTTTAGGAGCATATTTGCGGTAAGTTTAATTGGTGGCCCGTGGTGGTGTTGCACACAATTAAGTTAGACCGCACAAGTACTTCCAGATTGACGATCTTATCTCCGTGGTGGGGAGGTGGTTTTCTTGCTACCATCGAGATCTTTAAACCGACCCTCTTAATCACAGCCTTGGCACCGTCGTATAATTTACTCGTCGGCTCGAGGAGTAGAATAATCCAGGCCCGCGTTGTTTATGCAGGAAAGGCCACGCTCTGGTCGACGGGGAGTAGCCATTATATAAACCGAGTTCTGAACCCCCGCTCCCCCTTAACAAAGACCCGGCCCGTTGACGTCGCCCGGTGATATATGCTGCCCCACGCGTTTAATTGGGGGGGGGGGGGGGGGGCGGGGGGGGGGGGGGGGCGTTCGTGCGAATTTATTGCGCAGTTAGCAGTGAGTGGGTGTTTAATTTCACGTGGCATAAGGCGCGGGGTGCTATCTGGCCCTCCCCCCGCCTGATGCCCGTGTGGCCTCGGTCGACGGCCGACCCAAAGTGGTGCCGCTTCGATCTGGCAGGGGGCCCACGCAGGTAATCGCATCATCGGCTTTACGTGGTCGCGCACGCTGCAGAACGGCCTTCTGGGAGCCAGCTCCCGGCGGTCCCTTGTGCGGCAGGAATTCCGCGCAATGCTCGAACACTGTGCTTCAAAAGTTGCCATACTCGTTCTCGCGAAGGATGTTTTTTAAATTGATATTTGTGCTTATTTGTTTAATAATGTGAGCACTCAATGGAGTGAAATCTGATCGTCAAAAAGTAGAAGCAGCACGTAAACCAGAGGGTGGACACCACCTAGACCAGGGGTCGCCAACCTGCGGCCACGGAGCCGCATGCGGCGATTTAAGGAACTGCTTCGTGGCCGTTATTTATTGAGGACCACCGCCGTCTCGTTCGCCACATGCATCGCGTGGCTCTTGAAATATTGAGGGTTTTTTTTTTACCAAATAAAAAAATGTCTCCTTGTTATTTTGGTTTGCCGACCCCTGACCTAGACACTGCCTCTCCGGCCTCTCTCTCTCTCTACCTCTCAGGCCCCTCCATGTGCTGTGAAGAAGGGTCATTGCCCGAAACGTCGTCCAGTCAACGCTTTTTATTATGAAGGCCACAGTGTTATCGACGAACGTGTTGAGTCCTTTGTTTTTTGTGCATCACTGCCAACGCAGTTTCACTACAAGATAATGTTCATATTTCTTGAAGGTTAATTAGGATGTCTTGATTTAAATTGGCCCTCGTTATCCAGAAAGTGCTGTATATGCGATGTTAATTAATTAATCTCGGCACTGTACTTATATAATGCTGAGAGAACAGTAGATGACATTTCATATTTTGTATTAATATTATTATTTAGACCACAATGACTTACAGCCAAGCTTATGCAGATACATCTAAAGCAGGAATAACTGCCTGAAAATATCGACACGAATAGGCTGTCATAAGCCGATCATTGAAAAGTAATAGTTTACATTCTTACATTTTCTCCTTTCTTTAATCATGGAAAATGTGTGAGTTTGTTTTGAGTGTAAACGCCGCCAAACATAACCACAATGTAATATTTAGCTTCGATTTCACGTTCATTTGTGTTTGCGCATTGCTTTTGATCTCTCGTGTGTGAAGGCGTGGTCGGTTTCCCTTCCACCCCCTTCTATTTATTTGTTTAGTAATTTCGGTGACCCCAGGTCACTCTTGTCAGATGGGACTCTTTCGTTAGTCTCTTGAGTTCTTACACCTGCTGAAATAAAATCAACAGTCCCGAGATGTGTGCGTGACACCATCAGAGTGCCTATCCTGTGCGGGTAAAGCTACCGCCTATTTAATCCACCCGTGGGGGGGTTGAGTGGGGAGGGGGGGGGCTTTAATGTCATCGCCGCTTGCCCGGTGAGCTGTTCGATCCCTGGGTGGGACGACATGAAAGCCGAGTGTCAAACCGCCCGCTGATGAGTATAAAAGTGTTCGTGGAAAGTGGCGCTTAAAAAATATTAATAATAAAGGTGATGTCACGCCCTTTAGATATACCTGAGGGATGCTCTTCGCCAGATCCGCGGTGCACAAATACAAAAAAACAACACCAGTGGGTGTTGGGGTGGGGTTGTGATGTTTAACCCACAATGTGTGGGTTATAAATCACAAATAAGCACAGTGCAACACGAGGCCTGATCGACATCGGTTTGATGTGTCCGTAAATATAGGTGACCAACCGGCTCGGCGGCTCTACGGTTAGGGGGGGGCGCGAAAAGTCGGAATGGTAAGAGGTGAGCGAGTTCAAATCATCCTGGTCAGAGGGTTAACTCCCTACGGGGTTGATAAAAACGAGAAGGACTTTTTGCGGGAAGTCTCACGGCGTTTGGAGAGACTTGCCATCGTAGGTGTGCGGGATTTGCAAGCGCTCGTTCACAGCTGTAAACAGGAGATGTCAAATTCAAAGTTTCCTGCTCAAGTGAGCGTAGAGGCGTTGGTGTTCATATCCCGTTCACAGCCCTGCGGAGCCAGAGGTAGAATATATGCATCCATATGGTGTTGGTGAGTCTCTCCAACCACTGGAGACAATCCACAAAGTGGTACCTATTTTATCAACCAATGGAGGGATTTACATCATTGGAACCTCATTTGCCAGTAAAAAATATGATAATTGGTTTTTTACCCTTCTATCTGGCAACAAAACTGACACTTTTTTTACGAGGAGTCATGTTTGCATAGACCTCAATACCTGCAGTCAATGCAAACAAAAAACACAACTCTGATAATGTATGCACTGTCCTTGAAGTTGATTGGTCCACACCCGAGACAGCTTTCCTTAAAGCCTAGTCTCACATGGGTTGGTGCATACATTATCAGAGTTGTGTTTTTTGTTTGCATTATGACTGCAGGTATTGTGGTCTATGCAAACATGACTCGTAAAAAAGGTGTCAGTTTTGTTGCCAGATAGAAGGGTAAAAAAACAATTATCAATGGAGGGATGTTGGAAATGAGCACTGTTCCAATAGTCGTTTGAGCAGGAAATCACTTTGACTCTTGACTCGTAACGTACTCGGAAATATCGGTTGCCAATCATCAAAGTCCCAACATTGGCCGCATAAATCCTTCGGTGGATTTCAGTTTTGTGTACGCACCATGAGAAGGGCCACCTTTAGTGTTTGTTGGCCAGGGCCCCCCCCCCTCTCCCGAGTACGCGTGCGTGCACGCGCGTGCGAGCGAGCGGGAACTGTTTGCTTTTCACTTTTATTTTCTCGCGTTATTTAACAGTCTGGCAAGATCCCACGCTGTTCCTTCCTGCCGCAAGGCGCGCAGCTCTAGGCGTGGAAAGTATCCAGCCGTTCTCCAGCAAAAACAGGAAAATAAAACCCCCGTTTTCGTTGCAACGGCACGGTAGACTGCACGAAAGCCGGTCGAATGGTTTCCATTATGCGGCGGTGGCGGCGGTGGCGGCGGCTGCGGCTGCGTTTAGCACTCAGACTTTGCAGACGAGCAGCCGCGCTCGCTCCGCGGGGAATGCGCTTGGCAACTCGGAGCTCGGGGTTCTCAACGCTGCCGCGAGCACCGACGATTATTGTTGTCTGCACAATATTTATTACTCGTGGATTTTTTTCCCCCCCCCCCCCCCCTTTAAAAAACGCATGTTATTTTTTCATTTCCGCAAGTGCTTTTAATTCTAAATGCTAATCGTGTTTCTCTGCCGGTGTCGGTTGGCAGGGCAGAAAATGTGTTTAACTTTTTTATTTTTTAAGCGCAGAAACGTTTTACGTGGCCAAATGTTGTCCAGCTGAATGCAACACCCTGAGCGCCGTGGGTATCCTCCTTGAGGGGTGGGTTAGTTTTTTATCCCAGCGGAGAAATCGCAACAGCAAAATTAACTCAACACATTCGCCAATAACACTGGCCGATAGAAACATGCGTTTAGACTATTGAGAGAATTTTTCTGTGATGAATGTCCCAATGACAAGCCAATTTGTCGAGCTATCATTTGTGGCCAGGTCGTTTTTGAAAAACAACTTAATGCCTCAGTGGGCTTTGTCTGGATGGAGATGGTTTCGTTTTATTTGTTTGTGTTTGGGCGATGTGTTTGTCTTGTACTTTGCACGCCTATGTTTTGGTATTGTTTGTTGTAAGGTTCTTACCCCGTGCCCCAACTGGACATCTTGTAAACAAAGAGCTTAATAGCTCATCGGATTCCTCCTGCAAGTAAATATCCTGATTCTGAACATTCTGGGCGACGTTTTGAGCAAAGGCTCTTCCTTCATGCCATGTGTGTGTGTGGGTGCCGTGGCGAAGGGACATTGCACGAAACGTCCCCCATAATACATTCATGTTATCTTTTTGAAGTCCACGTTGTTGTTGGCAAATGAGTCGGGCTTTTCGGTCATTGTGCCTGCCCACCGCTGCAATCACCAGAAATGTTTTAATTTTTTAGCGTCTCGTCTGGAAGTGTTTGTTGCTCGCTCACAAACAAGCTTGTTGCGTGACATCTTCTCATTCAGCGTCCTGTGCAAGAACACCACGTGCCGTTGTTTTCGAGAAATTGGTAAATTGAAAACTGCTTTCGGACTCATCCTGTGGGTATATGTAAAGAAATGTGGTAATACAGTCCGGGCGATGCGTCTTAACCTAATAACAGGGTTTTGTGCGTGGGAACACATGGCACGTCTAATGACACGGCACGCGTGTGCTACGCTTGTCACGCTTGTCCAACACATCCGTGTCCGCGTATCTGTTTAAAGATTTAGATCCGTTGCTCCGTGTCAACGTCAGCTACGCGGAGAAGACGATACCTCTTGCAATAGTGTTCATCTCCAGTCCATTGATGAACACTGGTTTGAGGATTTCTATGAGGTTAATGTACGAGAATTGTTCACGTTGATTAATTAAAATGGGAGAAAGACAACCCTCTGAGGGCAAATGTCGTGTGATTGTGGCGGTGAGTGTTAAGGAGGCTGCACGGGCTTTGCTGTGGAGACTCGCGGTGTGCATTGTAAATTGTCCGTTGACAATTCCTGGGATTTTTGTACATAATTTCCTTCAAGTTTAAAATTTTTATCTGTAGCTTCTCCCACGGTGTTGGAACCACCCTGGCGTCTTCTTTTACATTCCCATGGCTGAATCCAGCCTCTCCGTGGGGTACGTATTTGTGTACATTGCAATTCTTTCGCACCGTACGTAGCCAACCGAGCTAATCGGAGGTGTGATTTAAGGACAACAAACTAAACACAAAAAGCAGTTCTAAGAAAATTAGTTTTCAATCTGGACGATTTCAAAGTGCATCATAGCTCCGCTGACTTCCTAACATCGGAAGGAAAGTGCGTCCCAGACGGCGGCAGAAGCGCATGTGAAAGCGCCGCGCGATGCGGTGACCACTGTCTTTGTTCGATGGCCCAGCCAACCAAGTGGATGATGATTGATGATGATCGATGATGATTGGAAGTGTTCGCCCACTGGCACGGGGATAACCTGATAACTCTCTGACAGCAAGTTGAGCACTTCAGCTACGATTAGCACGGTTGGCTACGTACGGTGCAACAGAAGTTCAACATACGTACGTACTCCAGCCACAGCACTCACTGACCTTGAGGGAGATCTTGTGTACGAGGGAGATCTTGTGTAACACACATGTTTGGGTCGGCGGCCCTTTTGGAACTCCCCCCCCCCCACCTCGAACTACGTTTGGATAACGTGCTGTAGATATAATCGTGGAAAAGTTTAAGAAAATATTCTTTATTCTTGGTTCTTTCGGTAAAGTCACGTAGAAGGGAAATAATAAAATAATATAAATATAAAACAATAAAAATTCTCACGACGTTTCGACTGCAACACAAGCAATCATCATTAGGTGTGAAATCCACAGCAAGAATACTTTTTTCAAAAAAATAATACTTTTTTCAAATTTTCTTGCTGTGAATTTCACACCTGATGATGATT
>CM025608.2:0-11932 GCA_014621495.2 Entosphenus tridentatus | reverse complement strand
TTTACTTTATTTCACTTCTGTGTTTGTTGTTGCTGTTTGCCCTGAGCGAGTCTAGTTAAATGACAACGTAAAGTTTCGTCTGGTGTACTGCACACACACACATATTTATTCACTTTCGCTGTCCATTTGCCAGGGTAGTTTTCCATCCACCTCGCCACCCTCCTCCTCCTGCTCCCTCCCTCCCTCCCTCTTCCTCCCGCCCGTGTGTTGAGAGTAAAAAAAATCGCGTCGGACAAAGGGAACGTTTTGCGAGCGGTCTGTCTCCGCCAAACGTCCGAGGCGTCTGTAAAATGGAACGCACGGAACCACCCCAGCACACAGGGCCCATGCAGGTCCAAAACAAGACAAAGATCCCCCGTATAGCGTTAACAGACTGTAGGGGCAAGTGCTGTTAGCGAGCACATATGAAGAAGGCCAGAACGGCACACGAGGGGGTGCGTGGCCAGCACCACGCCCGGCCGCCTTTGTCTCCCCAGTGGCGATGTTTTTACGCACCGCACCAGGTACTCGTTTGAGGCTGAGTCGACCTAGGGGAGGCCCAGGACCGGTTCAGATAACCGTCACCGGTATTGGCCGTGAGCGGGAATCGAACTCGGGTCGCCAGGTTCGTAGCACAGCGTAGCGCTAACCGCTACACTACCGCTCCCCCCACACACACACAGACAAATATCCCCCGTGTAGCCCTCAACAGAATGTTGGGGCAAGTGTTGTTTGCGAATAAGTAGCACCTATGAAGACCGGCACGGCACACCTATGAAGGGCCGGGTGACCAGAGCCACGCCCGGCAGCCTTTGTCTCCCCAGTGCTGATGTTTTGCACACCACATCAAGCACGCATCTGAGGCTGAGCCTAGCTAGGGGAGACCCAGAACCGCTTCAGATAACCGTCACTGATTTTGGCCGTGAGCGGGAATCGAACTTGGGTCGCCAGGTTCGTAGCGCAGCGTAGCGCTAACCGCTACCACCACCGCTCCCCAGCACACTCGCACCCTGTGCTACACTCAGCGCTCACCTCTTGCGAGCCCTCTCCCCACGAACCCCCCCCCGCGTCTCTGAGTCGGTAAATCGTCACGTGGGTCCGCTCGGGTTAAGGAAACTTGTCCGGCGAACCCCACCCGGACTCACCGGGGCTGCCCGGATTGCTAGCGTCTCGCCCCAAGCTCCATCCCTCTCGTACGAGCGTGAGCTGCTGCTGCTGCTGATGATGAGTCGTTTAGCAAGTGCGGTGTGGGTTGTTGGTGTATCTCTCTCTCACACACGCGCGGAGTTCCAGACGTCCGGATATATGTTCCTCGTGCTTTGCCAGCCCGCAGCGGTCAGTCGCGACGGGCGCTGCGGATTTACGACCGGCACTTGCGAAATATTGCGAAATATCAAAGCAGCCAGGCGGTCGGTCGGTATGCTTCAGAGTCGTGTCGGTGAAGGGATGTGTGTAATTAGTACAATTGTCTCGATTGTGAGAGAGAGAAACGCCGAGTTGAAAACGCACGTGGCGTCTGCCTGCTGATCGCTATCAGGGAATAACTCACAATTCTTAGGTTTTTTCGGTAAAGTCACGTAGGTAACAAATACAAATTAATAAAAGTTAAATAAAATAAAAATCACGTATTTTTATTTTACTTTTATAAATTTTAATTTTTTACCTACGTGACTTTACCGAAAAAACCTAAGAAAAATGACTCACACCCTTGGGCTCGAACTGGGCCTTCCTGCCACGCGGTTCGCATGTCCGGCCATTCAGTGGTCCGGCCGTTCGCTCAACGACAGTGGGTGGCAAGTGACGGCAGTGCGTGGCAAGTGACGGCAGTGGGTGGCAAGTGTCAACTTGCTCTGCCAGGGCGAGATATCTTCTCGAGGGCCCTGTCCCATTACGTATCCAGTAAATAAATAATAATGGAATTATTAGTTTGAAAAACTCGACCGCGTGCCTCAATAGCACTGTGCGTACGTGTGTGGCTGTATAAGCCTTATATATATAAAGGCAGACGTTTCAGCAATGGCCCTTCTGCACCGCACATGAATAGAGAGAGTCCAGTCGTGAGATCGAGTGGACGATCAGAGCTGAAGACGACTGCCCTCTTCACACCACGGAGGCCCGGCGATGATCATCACTTTTCAAAAATACAATTCTCACGGCCAAGTTTGAAATGGCACGTGCAGTTTTACGCAACAATCCCAAAGTATTCGAGTCGGCGACAAAGTGCATCGTCACATAAAGGTGAACACACAAAGACAAATATCACCCGCCTAGCCCTTAACAGACTGTTGGGTCAAGAGCTGTGAACGCACAAGACACACCGACGCGCGCGCGTGTGTGTGTGTGTACATCGCCACTCGGGAGACAAAGGCGGCCGGGCGTGGTGCTGGCCACCCACCACCACGTGTGCCAGAGTTGACCGGCCTTCAGAGGTGCTACTCGCCAAACTTGCATCGGAGGCTACACGGGGGAGCTTTGTCTTTGCCAAGCACGTTCCCTTCCTCTCGAACCTGCCAACCCGCGTCGGACACGAAACTCCTTACCTCGGAAATCGTGGAGGGCGGCGAGGGAGGGAGGGGGGCCCCTTCCCGTCCGTCCATCCGTCCATCCGTGCGCGCGTTGCAACCTTTCAGCGTTTCGACGCCGGATTGAGTCGCTCGCTCGCTGGCTGTTGTGGGCTCGTGAGAGACGCGGATACCATCTCTCTCATCCTCGCCTCTCTCTCTCTCTGTCTCTCACACACCGGGGCCGCTGTCTCTCGGTTCCATCCAACTTTTTAGTTTGACGAGCGAACAGCGAGCGAATTGTCCAGGCAATTGCAGCTGCGGCCACGTTGATCACGTCCGCGCGGAGGACTCCGTGATGAATGGGAGCGACGCTGTCAAACGCTCGCACATATATAGAGAGGCAGGGGTGTGCGCGCCGCCGCTGCTGATGATGATGCTGCTGCTGCTGCGTGTCTGGGTGGAGGGTTGGGGACGGTCTTCCGGTGGAGCCGCCCTCTCCTCCTCCCTCCTCCCCACAGCTCTTTCTCACCCCGACACACGCACGCACGTGTAGACACACACACACGCACATTCCGTGAGCTGCTGTAACCCCACTACCACCACCCACCCGCTCACTCCCTCCAACGGTACGTTCGCATGATTGGCGGCTCGGGTCTCCGTGACGACGAGACACAACACACACACCACACACAACACACATACAACACACACATACACAACACAACATACAACACACACATACAACACACAACACACACATACATACACACATACAACACACACATGCAACACACACATACAACACACACAACACACATACATACACATACATACACACATACAACACACACATACAACACACACACAACACACACATACAACACACACAACACACAACACATACATACAACACAACACACAACCCACACCACACACAACACACACACAACACAAACACAACACACATACAACACACACAACACACACAACACACAATACACAACACACAATACACAACAATACACAACACACACACTCAACACACAACACACCACCACACACAACACACACACACCACACATCACACACACAACACACACACCACACATACAACACACACACCACTCATACAACACACACACCACACACACATACAACACACACAACACACACACAACACACACCACACACACAACATACAACACACACACACACACACAACCCACAACACCCACACACCCCCAACACACACACAACACACACACAACACACGCACAACACAACAAACATACAACACACACACCACACACACACACACAACACACACACAACACACACACCACGCAACACACATACAACACACACACCCCACACACACACACCCCACACACAACACACGCAACAGGCGGCCGTGACTGTGAGCGGGTGTTGTTCCAACACGTGCTGCGTGACGCGTCTCCCCCCCCCCCCCACGTGTCTCCGGCTCGCGTTGTGTCGCAACCATCCCGCCGTCGTCATGGTGACGGAGTACCATGGATTTACACCACGGAGGGGGAGGGGGGGTGTTTGTAGACGCCGCATATGTGGCCGTGTGGGTGATCCGACTCGGACGTCCGGGGTTGCTCGATGGGCGTACGGTGAAGTTCCATCGATGGTGATGGGTTAGGAAGCGTTCGTGGTTTTGGTTCGTTTAGCCTGGCGAGGGCTCGCGAGAGAGACACAGAGACACACAGAGACACACAGAGAGAGAGACAGAGAGAGAGACAGAGAGAGAGACAGAGAGAGAGACACACACACAGAAAGACACAGAGAGAGAGACACACAGAGAGAGAGACACACAGAGAGAGAGACACACAGAGAGAGACACACAGAGAGAGACACAGAGAGACACACACATAGAAAGAGAGACACACAGAGAGAGACACACACACAGGGAGAGACACACACACAGAGAGAGACACACAGAGAGAGAGATACCCAGGGATTTACTTTGTAACGAGTGACGATAATTAACTGCGGTGGCGGCGGCGACGAGGCAATTAGACATGGGAGCAAGAGGAGCTGTGATCTGTGATGCCACGTAAGAATTAAGAGAATATCGCAAATCGATAAATCGGTCATCGCTAAAAATCACCTTGCCTGTAGCGGGAGTCTTAGATCAGGGGTCGGAAACGGAAATAACAACAAGATGATACATTTATTTACAAATTAGGTATTTAAAAAAACAATACATAAAATAAAATAAATAAAAACAACTAAATTAAATCAATAAATAAATGAAAACAACTAAATTAAATCACTGTCATTTAATGTAGTTGTTTTCATTTATTTTATTTTATTGATTGTTTTACCGACGGGACTTTACCGAAAAAACCCAAAGAGTATATGATTTATTACAGTCACGAAAGCTTCAAATCTAGAGTTTAAAAAACCCTCAACATTTCAAGAGAGTCGCAATGGGCTGCGTGGTGAGTAGGGGACAGCGATGTTCCGAAATGAATAGCGGCACGAAGCCGATCTTCAACTCCCACCGGATCACAGTGACAGCGTTGAGTTCAGATACATTCACGAGAGGAAGTCACCCCAATAGCCCCCACCCCCTATCCCCCCAACCCAACCCCGCCCTTCCCCCACAGCCCCACCCACAGCCCCCACCCGCACGCTGGGCCGCTCCCCTGTGACGTCGTCACACCCACGCGGGACGTGACGTCAGGGACAGCCAATGAGGAGGCGCAGTGGGCGGTGCGCGCGTGGCCTCCAGCCAATGGGAACGCTGCGTCCCGCGACACATGTCAGCCAGCTCGATGGACAGACACGTGACGATGCCAAGTGGAACTGCGGGTAATGTCTGGTGTTGATTGCGGCTGAGATCAATCGGACTTATATAACGCATCTATTCATTTAGATTTAGTGACTTGCTAACCATTTGCTCTATGTTTGCACTCCGTGTTGATTGAAGTGTTTGTTGTCGTCGCTTGCTTACCTGCCCACACTGGGCATCTGCGTGAAAAGCGCTTCATAGCTCATCGGATTCCGCGTGGCTAAATATTCTGATACATCTCGTGATCGCTTCGTGGGGGGCGAGGCGTCGTGCTCTCGCTTGGTGTTGAGAGATCGTTCTTCAAGTCGCCCCACCTCGTTTCAGCTTCGCTGAGTCCAGAAACGGACGTGGTGGGAGAGATGGCCCTGGTTGACTCAGCCAATCGGTCCCTCCCAGGGTCAATCACGTTGGGGTCTAAATCTTGACTTGAAGCTTTCGTGACTGCAGGAATTCATATTCTTTTGGTCTTTCGGTAAAGTCGCGTAGGTAGGTTAACAAAAATTATAAAATAAACAAAAAACTACGACGTTTCGATGGCAACACAAGCGACCGAAAGGTCGTAGTTTTTTTGTTTATTTTATTACTAGACTTGTGCCCGTCCAAGGATGGGTGTATTGCAGTAAATCTGGAATTTGCAAGCGAAAAGCCGTACCACGACCGTGATATTCATTGCATCCATTCGTGTGCAATGTGTAAGGCCGCAGTGACACAGACCTATTTCATGTTAAGGTAATAATCCCTCGTTCATCATGACGGCCTTTTTACTTTGATGTCCCAACAGCGTTACAGAGATCGCGTGATGTGAGGGTTCTGCCTCAGGATTTGAGATCAGAGGCAGGGATGAGGGTGTGGGTGTATGCAATTATGGAATAGATCACTAATCAGCCACTTAGCATGTGACTCACCGGTAAGGAATTGCAATGTGTTGTGAATGACTTAATAATACGCTTCCAGGCTGCGCTGAGTCTATAGCTATCACAGCGATTAAAATTATTTGAATTCTTCTCAATTTCAATTGATGCTCTAACTCATCTTGGCCAAGATTAGTTAGAGAATAATTTTAATCGCTGTGATAGCTATAGACTCAGCGCAGCCTGGAAGCGTATTATTAAGTAATTCAAAAAACACATTGCAATTCCTTACAGGTGAGCCGCATGCTAAGTGGATGATTAGTGATCTATCACATAATTGCATACACCCACACCCCTGATCTCGAATACTGATGGGGTTCCGGGAGTAGGTGGATGGCTTCACTATTCTGGCAAATCGCCCGAAGATGCTGGATGTAATGTTTAGCGAAACGTCGTGCTATTCAAATTGTAAGTGTTATGGAGCCACTCTCCAACACACCGGTGGGCTAAAGTAGTGACATTTTTGTCTTTTGTCAACGTGAAACATTTTTTACTGATTGGCCGTGTCGGGTGGTGGAGGGTTTTGACATGTAAATAACGCGATCTAACCCAAACACCTTTTATTATGAATAATACTGGTCGCGAAAGCCTGCTACGTGTTAAACTGACGATGGTCTATGTAAGTTTAGCTGGCTTCAGTTTTAATCTCCTTTAATTATAAACCGTTTGCATTTGTCTCATCTCACCAAACTACAGATCACAACAACACTCACCCACTCACCACACTGCAGGTCACATCAACACACTCACCCACACTCACCCACTCACCACACTGCAGGTCACAACAACACACTCACCCACACTCACTCACCCACTCACCACACTGCAGGTCACATCACACTCACTCACACTCACTCACCCACTCACCACACTGCAAGTCACCCCTCTTCTCATTCTCCCCTCGCTCTGCTCCACACCCTAGAATTCTCTCCTCCATTCATCGCCATCGTCTTTATAATCATCACCATTCTCACCTTTACCCAAACTCTTACAACAACAACTATAATAACCTCGCTCAACTCAAGGCAGTCGACTTCAAGTGAAGCGTTTTCTCTTGCTGTTTGTTGCTGACCTCTTCATGGGCCCGTGCTCGACAAAACTGTGGCTTGAAAAGAAACAAAACAGAGACAAAGGTTCGGTTTAATGAGCCCCGGACGAGAGATATTTGTGTCAGGGGTGGTGGTGGTTGTGGGTGTGTGTCTCTCCCAAAAGCGGAGATGCCGTTCGTGTTGGTGTTGTTGTTTTGGGAGCGCCGTGCGACCGCTCACTTTGTATGCCGCGCGCGATCCTCCCTTGGGGCTCGTCACGGGGGGGGGGCCCTTTCTCGTGGCCGAGAGCGATTCCACGACGAGCTTCCCCACAAACTCCGCGAGCACACAAAAAAAAGTCTTCGTCTCTCACGACGGCTGTGGGCCCCAGTTCGGACGGAGCGCGGGAGATGCAGCGCGTTGTACCACGGTGTTCCATCGATGGCAAAGCAAAGATTCGCCAATCTGTGACTGCTAAAGCCCAAACCATCAAACGCGGCACCGACAAGAGTGGAACATCCACGCCACATACCCTGGTGGCATCGCTGCAATCCATACAGCATCTACTACTGCCGCCTCGGATTGGTTGAAGGGCCTTTGGGGCCGCCCATAAATGACGTTACGCGATTTTGGACGATTTTTGACCCCCCCCCCCTTTCGTCACACGGCGTCACAAGTCAGACCCCCCCCTCGAATATGATGGCACAAAAGTTCTCCCCCCCCCCCCAAATAAAACATGCTTTAAATCGCTTTAAACTATTGTCATTGTAGTGCGTATTTAATGTGGCGCTGCACTCTGATGTTGTAGGAGAAAACATTAAAAAGTCTATTTAATTAAGTAGAACGTGTTGTCTATATTTACTTAAAGATGCGCATTTTGATGTGATGTCACATTTCTCAAACCCCCCTCTCCCTCGTCACACATCGTCATAAATGTCTACCCCCCCCCCCCCCCGGGGGGGGGGGGGGGTCATTTATGGACGGCCCCTTAACAATCAACTAGGACATCACCTCTACAATCCGTACAGCATCTACTGCCGCCTCTGATTGGTTGAGGGGCCTTAACAATCAACGATGACATCACCTGTACGAACTGAGTACAATGCCATACAAACGAAGAAGAAGAATGCCTATCGGGTTCAATGCGGGCCATTTCAGATGACCCAGAGCCATTTTTGAACGCGCGGCCATTTGTTTTAGTTTTAAACCACCGCAACTTTGTGCTGAGCACTCGGCGCCCAAATGATCGTCTGGGCCATCAACAATGAGCTGAGCACGGTCCAGCGGGAGTTGTCACAGATCCTGCGAGCGCGACGCGTTTTCTTGTATTGAGCGAGGTTATTGAAACAGATGAGGGCTTTCGGGGGGGGGGGGGGGGAGACAGATGACGGCGACGATGATGACGGGAGGAGGAAGGTGTCCCAAGGCGGAGCGGTGAGAAAGGGAAGCGTTGTGTGGTGGGTGGGTGACTGAGCGGGTGGGTGAGTGGGTGGGTGAGTGAGCGAGTGGGTGACTGGGTGGGTGAGTGGGTAAGTGAGTGGGTTAGTGACTGGGTGGGTGACTGACTGGGTGACTGACTGGGTGGGTGACTGACTGACTGGGTGGGTGACTGACTGACTGGGTGGGTGACTGACTGGGTGGGTGACTATGTGGGTGGGTGACTGACTGAGTGGGTGACCGAGTGGCCGAGTGGGTGATCGGGTGGCCGAGTGGGTGACCGAGTGGCCGAGTGCGAGTTATTGTGACATGCGGTGGTGATGGTGGCCGAACGCAGGAGCGTGGATGAGACGCAGCACACAGAGTCTGGCAGGCCCCGTGTCTCGACCCGTGTGGAGGAAATCCTCGAATGAAGAGTGAAGCGAATAGGATCGCCAGCCCACGGCAGTAGGGATAGAAGAGTGACACGGGGTGGATGGCTTCAGACTTTTCCCAGAACTGTTACAGATTCTGCTATAACAGCCGAGGCCCTCCGAGTCCCGGCATGCCGCAGGCTCCGTGCGCTCCATGCGCGCGCCGGCTGATCCACGTGTTGTCGTCTTGCGGAGCGGCTCGCAGTAGCTGTGTAATAATACTCTTGGAGACGGCTTGTGGAATCGGTCCTTTTATTCACTTATTCCAGTTCACAAGCACTCCCCGTTGCTGGCAGGCAACGGGAAGTGGGCAGACAGACCACAAGAGACGCACCGCCACGTGGCACTCAGAGCCCCGCTCACGCGTGGCCCCTCTCTCTCTTCTTTCCTCGTCTGACCACGTGTCCCTCATCTCTCCCCTTATTTAATGCCTGGGTCACGTGGTACGCTCCATCCAATCCTTGGTAGCCTGCACCGAATGTTCCAGATTCCCCATCAACTACCGGGACCACGCCCCTGACTTGTCTTCCATTGGCTGAGGCCAAGACCAGCATAATCAATCACCCTAGTTGACATCCCTCGATCACGCCAGGGCCATGCTCCCAGGCTCTCCCCCCATTGGCTGTAAAGCAGGACCGGCAGAGCCGATCACCACGTGAGCCGGACATAGGCTCTTATTACAGCTGTAACGGTGGCCACGTGCTGCACCGCGAGGCCGCGTGAGACCCAGAGGAGGCCGCTTTGCTTTCAGCAACTCCAGGAAACTTGCCAACGTCCGGGGACGCGACGCGGCGTCCAACCAAGTCTTGTGCGCGACGTTCCGTTTATAGCTGTCCCGATGGGAGGGGGGCGAGAGAGAGGAGGGGGGGGGGATTAATATATAAATGGAATGGCGACTGTACCGCAGCGGCGGATGATGTCAGCTCGCATCTCCGTGGCTCGAACATCTCGCCGAGTTGACGTGCCCGTCGTGGTGGCGGCGTTCATCTCGATGGTTCTCTCCCTCTCTCAAAGTTCAAAGTTCATTTATTAGGTGTAGCCCTGTGAGCCATTCGGCTCTTGAATCGGGTGCAACCGCAACAAACAAAAAAACGTGAACAAGAAAACATCTTAAAGTGACTATGTACAAACAGAAAATCACCGTACACCAACCCTGTGCAAATATCCCAGTGGGATGCAAGTCAAACAACAACAACCACAAGACAACTTAGATTAAGGCCATCAGTCTAACTCTGTACTACAACAAACAAACATGGCCAAACCAAATTTTTTTTCGAAAATCACCAAAATAAAGCCATAAAAGCAATGAAACAGTGATCATAGGAACTGTGACCGAATTTTCACAATAAACGACGTAAACAACATGTACTACCAAACTCTGCAGCCATAGCTGGCTGCATGAGTCACTCCACAACAGTAGGAGCATCTCGCGAGTGTGCTGCTGCTGCTGTTTATACGGTGGCTCTGTCGTCGTCCGCGACCTATCCACTGCTGGATGAAGGCCCTCCCCAAGTTGTCCGCTCATTGCGCAGCTCCAGCCGCCGCGAGTTGATTCCGTCGCTCCGTCTCCCCGTGGGAGGCGCAGCCCCCCCTCTCCTCGCGGCTCCCTCCTCTCGGCAGCAGGGGCCTGGGTTCGATTCTCGAGGGCACGCGACTCTGCGTGGTGTTCGCGCTCTCTCTCTCCCCACCTTGTTCCGCATGGGTTTCCGTCCGCTTTCCTCCTCCCCCCGTAGCTATACAAGAGCCGTGCGGTGTGAACTGATATTGGCTAAAAGAAACATCCCAATACCTGCAAATCACTCGATTGGAATCACGCAGCAGCAGCAGGAGAAACACCGTCACCCCCCCACAGCGAAAGCCTGGCAGGACCCTGCTGGCATAAGAGTATTGAGACTCAGCGAGGCTTCCCTGGGCAAAGCAACATCTGGACATGTTAGTCGGTGTGCGTGCCGGACGTTGAACTTCTTTCGCGCCGTACGTAGGCCAGCCGTGCTAATCGGAGGTGCGGGGGGAGGGGAAAGTCCACGACGCAGCGACAATAGCGCGCTGCGTTTGTGGCACCCAAGAGGCAACATATCCAAGGGACGACGTTTCGGGCAACGGCCCTTTGTTCGCGTGGCACATTGGCAGCACGTGCTCGGGATACTTTTAATTTGAAGGCCAGGGTGTGATTCGTGGCGATATCGTGGTTTTGAGGTTGTTTTGTCGCGTCGACTACGCCAACGCGACGTGACCGATCGCGTTCATCCCGCGTCGGTGGCGAGGCCACGTGGCGCGCTTCTGTGCGCGCGCCACGGTCACCTCGGTGACTCGGCCCGATCTTCGGAGGGGGTAGGAGGAGGGGGTAGGAGGGAGAAGGGGTGAGCAGGAGAGGGGAGGAGGAAAAGGGAGGAGGAAAAGGGAGGAGGAGGTGGAAGGAGGTTGTTCTTCTTCAGGGAATTACACAGAGCGCTATTAATAACATGCGTGGAATGTTCTCGAGGTATTCCTGTCGCCCGAAGCTCACAGCAGCAGCAGCAGTTGTCGTCAGCGAGTTGAGAATTTGTAGCAGTGAGCATTGGTGACGAATACCGCGCCGATGAGTCCCAATGAAGACGAAACCGGGCCCATAGTTGTCAATCTCTTTCTGGCTGCTGATGCTGTTGTCAGTCGGTCACATTTGCTCAAATTCACTGTGAAGGTTGGCCAAAGACAATCGTAGCAGACTGCTGATGTTGTTTCATGGGACCTCCTTTGCCAGTACCAAAATATACTAATAGGGGTTTTCCCCTTTTTTCTGGCAACAAAACTGACACCTTTTGCAAGGAATCATGCTTACATTAACCACAATACTTGCAGT
>CM025607.2:21681250-21697294 GCA_014621495.2 Entosphenus tridentatus | reverse complement strand
TCCGAAATCCCGTCCGAAATCCCGTCCTAAATACCGTACTTAATCCCGTTCGAAATCCCGTCCGAAATCCTGTCCGAAATCCCATCCGATATCCCGTCCGAAATCCCGTCCGAAATCCCACACGAAATCGAAACCCGTACGAAATCCCGTACGAAAATCCCGTACGAAATCGAAATCCCGTACGAAATCCTGTACGAAATCGAAATCCCGTACGAAATCCCTTACAAATTCCTGCACGAAATCGAAATCCCGTACGAAATCCCGTCCTAAATAGAAATCCCGTCCTAAATTCTGTCCGAAATCCCATCCGAAATCCCGTCCGAAATCCCGTCCGAAATCCCGTCCGAAATACCGTCCGAAATCCTGTCCGAAATCCCGTCCGAAATCCTGTCCGAAATACCATCCGAAATCCCACACGAAATCGAAACCCGTACGAAATCCCGTACGAAATCGAAATCCCTTACGAAATCTTGTACGAAATCGAAATCCCGTAAAAATTCCTGTACGAAATCGAAATCCCGTCCGAAATCGAAATCCCGTCCAAAATACCGTTCAGAGTGGGCAGGTAGGAACTTGGTTCAACCAATCCGGGAGCGTACATGTTTGGGAGGGCGCACCTCTGGTTGGCTGCTGGCTCGCCGTCACGTGATGCACTTCAACCAATCCAGGAGCGTACATGTTTGGAAGGGCGCACCTCTGGTTGGCTGCTGGCTCGCCGTCACGTGATGCACTTCAACCAATCCAGGAGCGTACATGTTTGGGAGAGCGCATCTCTGGTTGGCTGCTGGCTTGCGGTCACGTGATGCACTTCAACCAATCCAGGAGCGTACATGTTTGGGAGTGCGCACCTCTGGTTGGCTGCTGGCTCGCGGTCACGTGATGCACTTCAACCAATCCGAGAGCAAACTTAATTTGCTTGTCTGTCTCTGGTTCTGTGTTTTATCTCTCAAATGTAGCATTCTCAGGAAGAACGTAATCAACCAGGTAGGGTGTTGACTGTTATGTTATCCGACTCTCTGTTGTATTACATTTCTAAGTATACTAGATTTGTGTTTCTATTTCATGTATACCTGGTGATGATTGCTTGTTGCAATCGAAACGTCGTATGCTAGTATTTAATTTATGATTTTCTCTTTATACGTGACTTTACCGAAAGCACCGAGAGCGTACATGTTTTGGAGGGGCTATGCACGACAGACAGACACATAATCCCTGGTGGGCAGTGTGGAACTGTTGTTCCTACCTGTTCTAGGAATGTAGTGGTGTGTAGTAGTGTAGTGTGTAGTAGTGTAGTGTATAGTAGTGTAGGGTATAGTTTGTTATCGTAGGTTAGGGTATAGTCGTGTATAGTGTAGTATATAGCAGTGTAGGGTAAAGTAGTGATAAGGCGACACGTCATGCGCACACTCGTCGCCAGGTGGCGATGCTTTGCTCTTCTACCGTAAGCGTATGTACAGGACACCTCGACAGTCTGTAGCTGTGCCGAGAGCGAGGGCAGCGTCTCTATCGCAACACTTCACTTTTTTGTAAATTTTCTTAAAATTTACAAAAATGTTTGCCTTCCCCTACGTCTAAGAGGAAATGTGATGCACATGCAGATAAGTACTTAAGGTTTTTCAAATATGTTGTTTTCACTTCATAAATGTTTGTAAAAGTAATGTTAAGTTACAATGTTTGTTTGGGTTATTTTATTTTCGTGGTCAATTTTGGTATTTTTACGGTAACGGGTTTCCAGGAACGGAACGCCAATTTAAAACATTGCGCCTATGGGAAATAATGATTCGACTTACGAAGCCTCGACTTGCGACCATTGTCCAGGAACCAATTCTGTCCTAGGTGCGGGGTTCTCCTGAATAGCCTTAAAAGACTCGGTGCAAGTGCTGTTACCGAGCAACTATGAAGACATGCCCTTTGGATTGCACCCTTTGGGTTGAACTCTCATGCCTTTGCATTGCACCACTCTTCCATTTCACGTTGACATGCTAATCTCTCACATTAACATGGCCACTTCCGTGCCCTCGTCGAGGAGGCCCCTCTCCGATCTTACATTAACATCACTAGCCCCATCCACTTCTTTATGACCCTTGGGCTACACCCATTTCAAACCTTTTAAAAGTCTGCCTCAGCAGCAAATCATGATTTCCCACCTAATGACGGACGCTTGTGTTGCGCCCAAAATATCGTGATTTATTTTATACCTACGTGACTTACCGAAGGAACCAAAGAGTAAGGATGACTCACAAGGGGCCACTTTAGCTAGCACCTGTGACAGGTCATAAAAGGCATCGGACTCATCGGCCTTGCCTGCATCCCTCCACTGATGTTCATCTTCGGTGGGGGCAAAAGTAACCACGACCACCACTACTCACCCCTGGTTAATGGGATGGTGAGGCCACAGTAGCCTGGGGCTTTACAGCTTCCAACACATTACCGCCACCCTCCCACGCCTCCTTCATTATTTTGTTCAGAAGAGCCACTCTCTGTTGTTTGGTAGTCTCCTGCCCCGAGATGATGACAGTCCACCCCTCATGGTGGCAGGAGCCAGAGCCAGTCCACCAGACCTCCTGAATACCAGAGATTCAGGCAGTACCGGTCCAGCTTCCGACAGGGTGGCAGCAGCCTCTCCTCCATAGCGAACATTCGAATATTCCACAGCCACCCGTAATGGCTTTAGTTGTTTCTGGAGGGACCCCGAGGGTATGGGTTCAGTCTCCTCGCTCCGCCAAATGGGGTTTGGCCAGAAGACATCATAGACGCCTGTCCCCCAGGGCCTCCGGCACAAGCTTAGATTTTTAACACGTGTTTTCATGGTACTTGTGTAGTGGCATAGAATAAGTAATGTAGCAGCATAACGCTGGCTGCTGGCGGGGAAGGTGATCTGCGGCTTACAGCAGCCCTGACATCAGCAGGCCAGGTTATACACCAGAGGGGGATCTTAGGGAAAGGTCACAGAAGGGGCACACCAAAAACCCATTGGTAGGTTCTAGAAAGGAGGCGTGGCCGGGGGCAGAGCCACACCACACTGACAGTATAAGGGCCCCTGTTGCGGACCTCAGGGCTGTTGATCGTTAAGTGGGATCCCCGTTGTGCCGCTCAAGTCCATCGTCGTCGTCACCATTCTTCTCTTAGTCGCCGCAGTCGTCGTCGCTTGATATTGCGCCGTTATACAGTTGTTGTATCAGTCAGCGCCATCGGTGTTAGACGGCTAGTGTTGTGTATCGGCTAGGGTGTGCGTAGCCTAGGCGACTGTAGGATGTGTGAAGGGAGATTGTGAGTATAATAAAAGTGCCTCCAAGAATTACTGCCTCCGAGTTGAACCACTTGTATTGAAGGTGGAGGGGTTACCAGCCAGAGACCCATTGGCTGCTGTGGTGGCTACAAGCACCATGAGGGGAAAAGCCAAATGGAATTGGCCGTTCCCTCCATGGCAATGCTTGCATCCACCACAGCGTTACCATCCGGTACACCGAGGAGGTAGGGAGTTGTTTTTTGCTACCCACACAAAGATAAAGATCCCCCGTGTAGCCTTAACAGACTGTAGGGGCAAGTGCTGTTAGCGAGCACCTATGAAGGCCGGAACGGTACATGAGGGGATGTGGCCAGCACCACGCCCGACCGCCTTTGTCTCCCTAGTGGCGATGTTTACACACTGCACCAGGTACTCATTTGAGGCCGAGTCGACCTAGGGGAGGCCCAGGACCAGTTCAGATAATCGTCACTGGTGTTGGCCGTGAGCGGGAATTGAACTCGGATCTCCAGGTTCGTAGTGCAGCGCGCTAACCGCTACACTACCGCTCCCACACACCCACCCCTAACTAAAGTGGTGACTGAGTGGGTCATGACATGGGCAATTGGACTGGATTGAAAGGCATGGGCCACATCAGCTCAATATAATGGTAGGAGACTGTTCGAGATGTCCTGCAGCCCATGGACTTGTAATCACCGACACGCATCAAACTGCTAAAAAAACTCAGAACGAAATAGTCTTCAAAAACGTTTATTGTTTCAATTTTAACAATTCAATGGAGATGGTAGTCACATATGCATCTGTCCATGTTATCGCAGATAGTTACTTAAAATAAACCTGTTGCAAATAATAACAATCAAGTGCACACCAAGTATGTTAGCTATGTTTTGAGTAACTTATAAACAACTCATGTAAGCAATGTATCCTGTTTGGTAATATAGTGAGTGAAGACTGGCCTTCCCCCCCTTGAGATACTGGACGCTCAGTTGTTGCTGTTGAGAGCTTCTGCCATGAACAGCTTTCCCAGGTTCTGCGATGTAAACTCATTGATTTGTTGGCAGTAGGTGTTGATTTGTCCTGAAAGTCAGATCACAATGTGGCATTGAAAGTTATAGCCAAGTAACCACATGGAACAAAACACTGTTTTATAAATATCTTGTCTAATATATTATAAACATTGACTTCAAGCTTTCGTGACAGCAGGAATTCATATTCTTTGGGTATTTCGGTAAAGCCACGTAGAAATAAAATATAATAAAATCACGACGTTTCAATGGCAACACAAGCAAACCATAGTGCTCGTATTTCCGACCATAACCACCTAGCCAGTGAACTGGAGCACGTACACCAAGCCCTCAAGAAGAATGGATATTCAGACTACACAATCCGTAAAGCTATCACCCCAACCCAACCGTTGGGAAAGAACCATCCGAGGACCCAAACAAAACCATCACCTTACCATACATAGCAGGCGTCACCAAAAATATTTCCAAAATCATGAGCAAACACAAGATCCAAGTACGGTTCAACACAGTACATAAAATTCGTGATTTGATCCCATTTGTTAAGGATGTGATCCCTGACATGCAATACCCCAGTGTCTACAAACCAAGCTGTGTCTGCGGCAGCAGTTACATTGGGGAAACTAAGCGACATGTCTCGGACCGGGTTCATGAACATAAGGCAGATCTGAAACACAGTAGGACCAATACCTCAGCCGTGGCTGATCATTATTTTAACGTGGGCACACATTAACTGTATTTGGCCAAGACGAAGGTACTCTACAAACCCACTGGCTATCAGCAAATATTCGTTCATGAATCCATCCAGATATATAAACACATACACAATTTCAACCAAGAAGATGGGTACAAAATGAGCAATCACTGGAAGGACGTTATTAACCAGTTTAGGTCATAACTGGCTGTGATGTTCCTATCCTACCTATTAGCTGCCCCGCCCATCTCTAAACCTTTATAAACAGCCTGCCGTAGCAATTTCCCCCTCTCTTTTTCACCTGAAGACGATTGCTTGTGTTGCGATCGAAACGTCGTTATTTTGATTTTATTATTTTTTCTACCTACGTGGCTTTACCGAAAGACCCAAAGAATATATTATAAACACATAACAGTGTGAATGAAGTGCATTATGTTGGTTTTCAACATGTATAAATAATTAATTTAGACATATTACATCTGACAAATTAAAGTGTTGTGCTTGAGAAAAGCAAGAGTACCTACAAGAAACAGACAAATTACCTATTGGAATAACAGGCAATCTCAGGAATTCTATAATGTGGTTTAATTCGAGAAGTTGGGGCTTCCTATGACTGACTATAGCATTAATGTGTGGCAGTTGCCATTATTACAAGCAGAATTAAATTGTAAAAAAACATCCTTTAGGCCATGCTCAGCAGTGGCGAACTGAGACACTGGGGTTGAACGGTAATTTCACAAAAATAAAAAAGGATTTGGTTACTGGTTTTAGCTCGTTTAATTTCTCCCCCATTTCCATTTAGCACTTTGCAGCTGGGATTTTTTTAAGTTGAAATAGCCTTCGATTCTTCAACCAAGTTTACTATTATTATTAAACTAGAGAGAACATTTGTTGTGGTCCGTTTGTGTCTCGGACACAAGCACAGATTTTGGCAAAAGTCTAAAAGGTCAGATGGCCACACTGAAACAGGCAGGCACAGAGACACAAAGACACAGCCAAGCAGACAAATACAGAGTGAGAGACACAGATGGACAAAAGATAAACACAGTATGAGCCAATATTAATACAATTTTCCTAATTTTGCCGAATAGTAATCAAATATTTTCCCGCAAATTTCACAGTAAGGTTAAAACTAAAACTAGTTTTATTTTGCCAGGTAAGACCCACTGAGCTATATAGAGCGCTTTTTCAAAAACAACCTGGCCATAAATGATGTGCAAATTTCAAGCAGCCAAATACTCTAAACGCATGTTTCTAAATATGGAGGGGAAAACCAAAGGTCCAGGTTAAAAATCCACATAACCATGGGGAGAACATGCAAACTCCAAATATACAGGCGTCAGGGTCGGGATCGAACTCAGGCGAGGGAGTTAACATAGCCACAGCGGTGCGCCAAGTTAAATGTAGCATTACATAGAAAAGAGCAAGGGTTAGAGTAAATCTTGATACTGCAAAATGTTGAATCTTTGTTTTTATAGTTTAGAAAATATGCAAATGTAACTGATTTCGAATGTTTTTTTGCTAAATGGTTAACCAGAACCAAACCTTCCCAAACCGTTTTGACCTGATTGAACTGTAACTGGTTCAATCGGATTTCAGATGATAAAAACTGTACCCAAAAACCAATTGGTTAAATTTCCTGATGTTCAGGTCACCCCATAAGTTATTTTAACGATTCTAATGCAAAGTGACTAACCAGCGATAAGCAGGGTATCAAGACGGGAAGGAGGTCCTGGCGGCTTGAAGAGCTTGCTGATGTCCTCCTCTGCCAATGGCTGGTCACCACGCGCCTCACGTTGAACGTTTTCCTGCTGGCGCTTCTGTAGATACTTTATTACCAACAGTGCCAAATGCACACCCACACAATAGCACACAAATGTTAACTTGTTGGCAGAATGCTCAATCCATCATGAAATGTCAGAATCAAAATCTTTATTTACACTGTATTTTAATGTCATAGGCCATGGTTTTGTGCGGCTTGACGGGCACCTGCGTCTTCTGCTGCTGTAGCTTTCCAAGAGTGCGCAGGTGCGTGTTGTACTTGACGATGTCAGAGGCCATGTCGTCTATGCGGTCCATTAGCAACTGCAGGTTCTTTTCTAGGTGATTGCTGTATGAACATCAACGATCAAGTTGTCATTGTTGCCAAAGCCATTGAAGCCACCACAACGCTTTCTTTCCTTTCTACCAAATCCCACAGCTGCTGCACAGTAGAACCACGATCTTCAAGATCGGCCCTGACAAGTGTCCCACCATCTGGTCTTAGGTCTTCCTTTTCATTGCCAAACTCGTGGAGACTTGTCTAAAACCTAAGTAACCAACCCTCAGTGGTACTTATTCTATCAATCTCAGAGGGGTGATTTGCAAAGTCAACTCACAAGCAAAATGTAAACTCACAACCTTCCAATTACGACCCGCTCGCTCTAACACTGAGAAACCACATCGGCTTGTCGTTTAACGACTGTCAATGCACCTTTTCATTTGTATACCTCTAACCTGGGCCACTACCAGTGTGTGAGCAGTGAACAGTGCTCAGGGTACCTGCTCGCCAAGCTGAGGAGCTCCTGTTTATCGGCTACTTTGGACTTTCCCTCCAGCTCCCCCTCCAACACGTTGGTGAGGTAGGAGTTCTTGATGATGATGGGAACTTCCTCAAACATCTGCTCATACGTCACGCCGGCTTTTTTTATTCTGTGAATGAAACATTCTACGAATCAGCTTGTTCAACATGGAACTTGATCGCAAAATGTTTACACAAGAGGTTTTCGCCATAAAGTAGACAGCCTTACATCCTTCAACTATTTAATCACAATTAAAAACTATTTCATTTGCTTTCAATCCAGTGACAATATCTGAACTCCACATCAACATGAAAATATGTGAAGGAAATGGCTGTTTAAGCCCAGAATACCCTTCCGAGCTGAATTCCTTTTCCTTGTACAGTTCCATGAGCTTGGGTGTCAAGCGATACGCTTTGAGAGACAGACTACCCAGTGCTGTCTTCACAGGATCTGTCGGACAAAAATGGTGCTTTTTCTTATCAATGTTGAGAGCTCTATTTAATAAAGAGATGCACTTTTTCATATTATGTTTTATCCTATGTTCTCAATATATCAAGAGTTGCAATTTATATGTATAACGTCACGAAGCAGCAGTCCTTAAAGAGCCACCCATACACTAGGGCAAGGCAAGATACATTTTAGAACTTAGAAGCAGATTTAAAATGAAAAAAGCCAATGAGCAGGGATCAAATCTTGACTTAAAGCTTTCGTGACTGCAGGAATTCATATTCTTTGGGTCTTTCGGTAAAGTCACGTAGATAGGTTGAAAGAAAATAACAAAAAACTACGATGTTTCCATCACAACACAAGCGATTGTCATCAGGAGGAAAGAAGAGTAAAGCTGCCGAGGCGGACTGTTTTAAAGGTTTAGAATGGGTGTAGCCCAAGGGTTATAAACAAAGTGGGCGGGGCTAGTGATGTTAATGCAAGAAATTAGCATGTTAATGTAAGATAGCAGAGTCTCTGCCGCGTCGGCACGCGAGGTGGCTGTGTTAGTGTGAGAAATTTAACCTGTTAATGTAAAATCAGAGCCGAAAATACTAACATCGTTGTAACAGCTCTCTCGCTGTGTTCTTCCTAGTTCAGCAGTTCCACTGCTGGATTATTTTTTCCGCCTGAGGACGACCGCTTGTGTTGCGATCGAAACGTCGTGATATATTATTTTATATTTTATTTTTCTACCTACGTGACTTTACCGAAAGAACCAAAGAGTATAGTTGATTATTTATTGAATAATTTAAAATGTTTGCATGTCATTTAGTGTTTTCTATGTATATAAGCCATTTGACACCATGGACACCATTGAATACAAGATGTTCCATCTCAAATAATAATCCAGGTTAAATATTTCATTTAAACATATTTGAAGAACTCCTTACCAAATATGAGCACAACAGACTCCTCGATGGCATGCTGGTAGCTGAATTGCGAGTCGAGCAGTGCACGGCTGATAAAGGAACCATAGAAAGTCGATTGGTACCAACCGACGTGCAGATGGTCAATGTTGACATGCCGGAGACTGCGCATCATCTCCATCTGATACTGAACTGCAAGGACCAAGGAAAGACACTGGTTATTACTCATCTTGATGTTCATGTTATGTTCCTGCTACGAGCAAGCAGAGAATCAAGGTGTACAAAATGCATCAACCCTCGCATTAACAATTTCGATAGGGTAATGAACTGCAGACTACAACACGCAATAATTATGCATGGGATATTAAAATTCTTAACACCATTTTAGGTCCTAAAAATTGGCCTCGTTTCATACCTGGCCTGGATATTCTCCTACCCCAAAATATAAGCAAAATGTTAATGTTGGTTGAATTGATGTGGAATGGCCCCTATAACCTTCTATAAATCATTATAAGGCAATGTTTCAAGAAAACCGATATGACTTTTGTCAGTGTGACAAGTCAATATTTGCAGTTATAGCCAGTCTTGACATGTTCAAAGGCCCCATTTCCTTCCCTTCATCCAAAAATGTATGTGCTTTATTCTTTTAGACGTGTCCTTCACGAGACCACTTATATTCATAACAGTTTGGTTGATGTAATACATACATCGATATGTTCCTCTTACTGTCTCTCAATGTAATTACAATCATACAACTCGTCGTGCTTTTTAGTTTGTTCTACATTTTTTCTAAAAAATCATGTTTTTTTGTAATCACACGTTTTACCCTCATCAAAATCGGACTCATCCTCTGTGTGCTGCGGGAACGGGAAGCAGTTGGTGATCTCCAGGCGGTCATCCACCACCAGGCCGAGCAACACCCCCTGCGCCACGTCCTGTACCGTGCCCTCCTCCTGGCAGTGCTTAATGATCTTCAGCACCACCTGAGGGCCAAGCACACTCCAATGGCTACTCCCACAAATACACAACCACTTTTTCCACAACTTCAAAGAAATCTAATGCCATTTTTTAGGTGTTTGAAAATACAATTTACATATTTCCACACTATAAAAATTCAAAACATGGCTTATTGCAATGTCCTTAAGAATAATACATCGGATGCCCTGCCTTTGGCCAAATTACCACTCCAAGGCATCTTACAGCTCCAAATTAAGTAGGCATCTTACAGTACTTAACGCTGTCAGTGTAAAAATGCACATCCAGGTAATAAAATTCAAAATTACAATAATATACTTATATGAAGTGTTAAGCTTAAAAAAATCTGCATCACATACAGTCAGCAAATAAGCCATCGGATTTCCAATAAGCGGAGTGAAAACAGCGTGTTTGAATTAAAATATATTTTTGATAACGTATCGTCTTACAAGTCCACCACTTTTGGCACTATGATGGCAATTTATAGTTTTACAGCATGTTTACGAATGTTTAATTAAGACAGAATTGATCATGTGGCTTCTTTCGAATGAATACTTTTTTTTATACGTAAAAAAACTATACATATTCTGATTACAATGAAGATAAGTTACGTGGAATGGCAAATGTTTTGTGTCCCATAGATTTTCCAAAATGTATTCGAATAAAGCCAAGGACAAAATGTCGTCGCCATCATCCATGCAGTCTCGTCACTTTGCAAATTAGATGATATCCTGGTCTCGAGTTGTGACCTGGTAAAACACAATCGCCTTTAAACTTGTAAAGACAATCCATATCGTTTTCATCACTACATATGTTTTCCTTGGTGAGCTTTCTCTCGGACGAATTCGTTTTTGGCTGCCATCCCGTTAAGTCTGGTCCATCGGCCACAATTGTTCACAGCGATGTTTGTGTTTAAGTAGAACGTGGGATACGTACATAAAACGACCGGGAAGCGACATGTCAATTGGCTCATGGCAATGTATCACATGGCGTGCTTACATTAATCCTTTCAGAAAAATGGAAGTGGAGGCAGCGGCCGCTTGGGGAAGCATTCATCTGGTTAGGAGCGACCATGGCTGAATACGATGAATGGGATTGACCTCACCGAGGGCGACGGCTCATTCACCACAATCAGCGAGTTTCCACAACGCACACAGTCGCCGGGCTCGGGCGAAGAAAAATGTGGGAGGATCGGCTGCGGCGGTCGCAGACTCCAGGATTCAGTTTTTTTACTCCTCTAAAAAGCCTCGGCACCATACTCGACCAGAATGTCGTTTGATCACCATGCGCAAAATATCAGGGTTCTGCGACACATTCGACCACTATTGAGTCGTGACATCGCCAACACGGTGTCGTGCAGCACAGTATCGACAAGGCTCGATCGTTGGGGGACGTCTGCCAAAAAAAAATCACCCAACTGCAGCGTGTACACAATTCTTTGTCACGTGTCGTGGCGGGTACTGGAAGATTTGGCCATGTCCGTCCAGCGCTCGCCGAGCTGCATTGGCTTCCGGTTGCGGAACGAACTCATTACAAGGTCGCCCTCATTACACACCCAGTGCTTGCACAAATGAACAACGATACCTTGCAGGGTGCATAAAACATCACGCCGGTCATCCTCGCAGTGGCTTTTGGATAGCCATCGAACAAAGACGGTCACTTGAATCCCGCGACTTCGGATACACTTGTGAGACCGTCAGGAACGCTCTTCCTTCTGATATTAGGAAGCCATTGGGGCTACGCACTTTTACATACAGATTGAAAACTAATTTCTTTAAAACAGTTTTTTGTGTTTAAGTTTGTTGTCCTTCCCCCGAGCCTCCGATGAGCGCGGTTGGCTACGGACGGGGAGAAATAAGTTTAAACATACATACACCCCCATAGAGAACGGGAGTGGGCAAGAGTACACGGGGAGACAGAGGGGAGAGCGGGGAGGCCGCTCGCCTCACCAGGCCGTCGATCTGCACCAACTTCACGGGGGAGCCGAGCGCCGCCGCCGCCGCCGCCACCACCGCTACCTCCTTCCTCGCCGCCATCTTCCGTGGTGAGAGCGTGTTGCCGTAAAGCCGCTATAAAGGTGTCGTCACTTCCGTGTCGTCACTTCCGTGTCGTGAAATACCAGCCGACAGTTTGCGACACTTGTCACACGGTTGTGTCGCCGCCACGTGCGGTGGGCGGGGGCTCCGTTCGTCACTAAGTCCAAGAACGGAGCTGGTCTTTGTCTCTCCACAGCAACGATGAAATACAACCGGAGTTCAAATCCTCATTGGGAATTACTTGATCAGGAAATAACCAACTCATTGTCAGTCTGTGGGCTGTTTATCAAACATTTCAAGCAAACTAAACACGGTCGTCAATAAGTCTAAAAAGCACATGTATATAATAGACAGCTTTTCGGGCAATGGTCCTCAGCACATAGAGCAGAGGTAGGTGTCCAGAGATGTAGGTAACATTTCAAGGAACGTTCCTGAGATCGGCCATGCAATGAAGGCGTCTTTGTTACCAAATAGCTGCAATGTAAGTGCTGAGGAGTTTCACGACCAACTTCCCAGACAAAAAATACAGTACGAGAAATCAATGTGACACTACTGGAATGTGTATACTTACAATACCATCATTGTGGCATGTTCGACAAGATTTATTCACTAAATTGATGCTAGTGTGATTTGTGTGTGAACGTGGGAATGTATGTGTGATTAGTGCAGTGTTTCCTGTGTATAGTATGTATGTTTAACTTCTTTCGCACCGTGCATAGCCAACCATGCTAATTGGATGTGCGGGGAAAGGACAACACAAAAATAAATTCTAAATAAATTCGTTATCAATAAAGATTTCACGAATGTATAAACATTCATGAACTGGCTGAAAACATCCTAAAAAAACCCGATGCAGGACCCTCATGAATACGAATTCTACTAAATGTGTCTTTCCTGGACAAATAAGTAAATTATTATTACAATACCTTCATTCAACTCTTGTATAAATACAATCATATAGTAAACTATGGTTATATGTGCTATATTTTACTTTCTTTCCTGAAAATGAGGTATTTTTAGCATTAGGCTGGGAAAAAAGTGTCACAGAAGCCCAGTATGTTTGGCCAGGACTGTTTGGTGTCTAGGTAACGGGATAGTTCTGTAGTGGTAGCCCACCACAACAGGATAAACAACACGTCAAATATTTGCATAACGTGTGCTTTTTCCATGTCAACTTAAAGTTTATATGGATTAATAATGTTCCACCAATCATTCCGCAATGTAGATGAGATTTCTTAAAAGTAGTGTCATATTAAATATCAGGAGAGCATTTGTATATATTTGCTGAAATAAAACCCCAACTTGTATGTTCTCATTCAGACAGAGCTGCTTTAACATGGAGCAGCCTCCCAGACACTAAAATATGCCACCGGTCTCAACATATCTATTATACATCTTTATTTAAAACACAATTGCACAATGTGCAACCGTTACAGCTAAACTACATTATATATGAACTGGTGGTGTGCACAATTTTGTGGCGTGTTGATATTTGAATTTGTAGTTACAGTATTTTACTGTTTTACGTATCTTACGCGTTGGCAGTGTACACAGCCCATTTTAATTAGGTTGCCCTACTGGATGCACATTGATGAACGAATGGAATTAAGTAAAGTATGGGCATTTCTAATACTGTAGTCTTTTTAAGGAAAGAGGATTTGATGGTATGCATACTACAACGTTTACACAATGTGTAGTTTAGGTGCCAAATACATACAGTATCTATATCTTCGGTGTTTCCCCAACTGCTTTGACATAACCCATCACCCACACCAAGCATTGATTCACAAATCCAATGCATTTTCAACCTGAACGTAATGAATACAGTTGTGTTAACGTATCAAAGGATAACTGTGCAGCCTCGCCATTTGATTGTAGCTTGCTATGTGACTTAAAGCTGAACATCGAGATAAAAGTAAAACCGATTGACGCAACATCTTTAATCCTCCTGCCTTTCTGCAGCAGCTTTTGTGCCACGGCACGTGCTTTTCCCCCCCAACAGCATTTTCTTTTGAAGCCAAAGCGACACCCCTTGGAAGCAGTTCCAGCGTTGCTAAGACGTTGACAACAGTGTTTGTGTCTTGGAGATGTCCGCGTGCACACGACAAAGCGCAAGGGGTGCTTGGGGGGCAGGCTTCTTCACAGCGCTGTGATTTCCCATCACACCACGGCGAGACCACGCATTTGATGCCCTCCCTTCTCCCCCCCAGCCCTACCCCACGCTACCCCAGCACCCTCGCCTATAAATGCTCTGCTCAAACGCGCTCCACAGAAGATCATACGCGACACAGGCTGCAAAGCCGCAGTACGGACAACACAACAACCAAGCAGTCCGCTTTGCTGAAACACGTAGTTACATAAACAATTACTAATTGCTAGATGGAGGCTCTGTCGGCAGAACTCGTGCAGGATCGCTGCGGGCAGCACGGGGGCTGCCTCCCCCCGTGCTCTCCGGCCACCTTTCCCCAGAGGCGAGTCGGCAGAATGGACATCGGCAAGGCTCTGACTCACCTGCGCAATGAGCTGGTGAGCGATGATGCCCTGTGCACGCACCACGCAGCCACATGCTTCGCCAAGCTCTGCACAGACACACACACACTCTAGCTCCATCGTGTATCAACATGTAACTGGATGTTCGCAAGTGCATTGGCAGAGGGACACTTGGCTACGCAGGTTAATGACAGACATCATCCAAACGGTTAAGAAAAAATGAATCTTGATTCGGCAGAACGCATGGCTTAGACGGGGCGATGAACTGTGGTCGAGATTAGCGACGGAGTGGCAGCCAATGAACGTAACGCGTCCAAAAGTTGGACAACCGAGGAGACGGAGCGATAAAATCAGTTAATGTGCCGCTACTGTCATTGAATGCATTTCAAGATCGTAAGAGGTGCCGGTGGATTAGGAGGCCTTTACCGGGCAGTGGTTTGACCACAGCTATGATTATATTATTGTCCCTTCTATTAGTTATTAGAGGGTAAATACTGTATGTTATCTTGAATTGTTAATGGAATTCAAAGTACAATGTACAGTTTATTTTGTGGAGAACAACGAAAATTTAAATTCAGAATGTGAATTAGGTGTTTTTATTTCCTTTGACTTTAATTTTTGTATTCTCCTTCGATGTGTTTGTCCCACTCGTGTGGGGTGTTCCGCTGCCCTTGCCAACCTTTTCCATGCTGCCCTGTCCTGCGCCATCTCTTTCCACTGCTCGGGCTACCGCGTCCGATCGCACCACATCACCCCTCCCCCCCACCTCTGCCTTCCTCTTGATCTCTTTTCTTGCACTTGCATAACTTGCACCTTCTGACCCACGCAAGTTTCCTGTTCTCTCTCCACATGACCGAACCACACCCACAGCCTTTTCTCTCTCATCCTCTCTGTGATTTCGACCACCTTGAGTCTTCCTCTCACTTCATTTCTCACCCTGTCCTTGCTTGTTAAACCCAACATCCACCGCAACATCCTCATCTCTGTGACTGCCATAGCTTGGTCCTTTCTCTTTCTTGTGCCCCAGCACTCGGCCCCATACAACAGCACTGGCCTCACCACCGTCTTGTACACTTTTCTCTTCCACCAAACTGGGGGACCCTCTTATCGCACACCAACCACACCAGTCATGTCTCCTTCTAGTGATCCATCAGCACACATCGTTGCACCCAGGTACTTAACTGGTCACTTCCAATATGCAATCATCATCCTGCATTGTCCACTGAAATTTGCCACCATGTCCTCCGTCTTTTTGTTATTAGTTCATTAACTTCCCTTGTTTAAAATGCATTTTGTAAAACCCATGTAAAATACGGTACTATAATACAGGAATGTGTCACATGACAGTGTTCAAAAAGCGGCGGTAAGTCTGCACCCTGCACCTCCGCTTAGCACAGTGCGAAACAAGTTCAACAAACATATTGTACATACTTATCAATTTTCTACAACTACTACGACGATTACTCTTCCCGTGAACTTCACTCATTGATTCCTCCACCCATTATGGGAACCTCATTTGCCAGTAAAAATATGATAATTGGTTTTTTACCCTTCTATCTGGCAACAAAACTGACACCTTTTTACAAGGAGTCAAGTTGGACCAGATGACGCCAAAAGGCCAAAAGGCGTCATCTGGTCCAACCCATGTGAGACTAGGCTCTAAG
>CM025607.2:21661938-21681240 GCA_014621495.2 Entosphenus tridentatus | reverse complement strand
AAAAAACCAATTATCCTCCACCCATTTTGAGGACTCGGTCTCTACCACACTACGGTAATCATTTAGTCCCAGCCATATTGTGTTCAACCAGCACACTGTAAGTCGCAAACACCCACAATATCGCAGGTTACAATACTTATATTTATGCTTCTTCCCTCAAATTTCTCCACTTAGGAATCCCCTCCTGGTGTCTATTTTCCCAAGTTCTTGTAATCTCACTCAATTAAAAAAACACGTCGACTCATTCAACAACTTTGATATTGCTGTTTGTTGCTGGCCCCTTGACGTTTTAGGCGTGTACTCAGCAAATTGGATAAAGAAAATCTTACGTGATGTGTGGAAGCTCATTTTGCTGAAAACCACTGCGGGTGTTTGCGTGGTGACCTCTCTCTCTGGCGTGCCCTGTGGCCATGGCGATGAAGCTGTTATGTGTGTTTTGTGGCACTGAACTCACTGACGCAACCCTTTTCAACAAAAAGGATTGGGGCAAAAGTAATGAAAGCATTTATCACAAGCACAATCCAGTGCTTTTGTTGCTAAATGCTAATGAATGGCCACACGTGGATAACGTTTTATGACCTTGTTTGTGTTATCCTTTATAGCCATTTAATCAATCGACAACGTTTTGAATGTAACATTACTTGTATCTTGAACTTCTTTCACACCGTACGTATCCAATCGTGATAATCGGATGTTATTGAAGCACCAAACCCAACTTCTTGCCATTGGTTACAGTTGCGCTGGTGGTGTGGTTTCTAAGCAACAATGACTCGAACATCTATCAGTGATAACTGGCAGCACTGGAATCCAAGTTTAGGTCATTGCGACTGGAAACATTTGCCTGGCGAATTCAGCACGTCATCCATAATATAGGTTTTTTTGGGGGTTAGATAAAAAATATATATAAATGTGTCGTTAAACCCACCACCACCCGACGCAGCCAATTAGTAAGGGTTGTCACGTAAACAGAATACGCCAATTCGTTACTCGTACAGTACACCGGTGTGTTGGAGAGCAAATCCACAACATTGACAATCTGAGTACGTTTCGCCTTTTATATTTATAAAATACATTTATATTTAAGCGATTTATATTTGTATTTTTACACGATCTAACCAAACAAAAACCTATATTATGGATATTGGTAAACTCAGCACGTAATTTTTCACAAACTATAAAAGCAGCTATTTATACAAGTTGGCTTAGGCAGGACATGTCACTCGAAAGGATAATGGGTCAAGAATAATAACACGATGTAACACGAGTTTTGTTCCTGTGTACTAAGTGTTATTTTCTAATTGCGTCTGCCTCAAAAGTATATAAAATGGCTATTATTCCCCACAAACTTTGTTTTTGTGACCAGGACTTTACGTGAAGGAATGACACAAATGCACACGTTTTCTCATTGAAAATGGGTACATTTAAAAATATCACTGTCCAGGTCACAAAAGCAAAGTTTGTGGGGAATAATAGCCATTTTGTGTACTTTTGAGGCATAAGCAATTAGGAAATAACACTTACTACCCAGGAACAATTTTTTTGTTACACAGTGTAATGGAGTGACAGTCAAGGAGTGTGACGTGTCCAAGATGACGAAGGAAATGGAGCAACAAATGCAGTTCAGGTGTTAGATGGATTGTTGCATCGCAGGCTTGTGAAAGGTGGCAGCGGCTTTGGGAGACCTCCATCCAGCAGTAGACTGACCATGGGTGATGATGAATGTTTAAAAAAACATTATGTTGTTGCACAAGTTCAGTCTTCCAGAAAAAAACTAAATCTTTACCAGTGACAAATTAAATAATTGTTCCATTGTGCTTCCCATACTCTACTACTGTACTTAAATCCTGCTCACTGTAGTTATAAAAAAAATCCATTCTCAATGTAAAAAAACAGCTTACGTAGAGAAATCTTAATTCACATGTTGTAACACGGAGGCTTTCGCGATGAATATCAATAATAGAGGCTTTTTTGGGGGGAATAGATCGCATGTGTAGTTCAACCCGCCACCACCCGACACAGCCAACTAGTAAGGATTGTCACGTAAACAGAACGTGCCAATTCGTCACTGGTACAGCACAACGGTGTGTTGATGACGCTAGTTGTAATTACTGGCGAAACGTCGTACTCAGTTTGTAAATGTTGTGGCTTGGCTCTCCCAACACACCGGTGTGCTGTACTAGTGACGAATTGGCACGTTCTGTTTAGTGACAATCCTTACTAGTTGTCTGTGTCGGGTGGTGGAGAGTTTAAGGACACATTTATATATTTACGCGATCTAACCCAAAAAAAACCTCTTATGGATCACGTTGTACTCATCAGGAATACATTTTCAATTTAAGATTAATAAAAATATAAAAAGCAAGGAATACACAGTCATAAGGCATTGCAAGCATTTGGATACACACTACTATGTAACAAGTGACCACCCATATTTATTGCAACAATCTCTGTGTACATATGTAGTGACATAGAATTGGTCACGAAGTAGCATAGCGCTAGCTGCTGGCAGCGAAGGGGATCTGCAGCTTGAAGCGGCCCTGACAGCCGGCCACGTGATAGACCCGAGAGGGATCTCGAGGAAAGGTTACGGAAGGGACATGTCGGGAACCCACTAGTAGGTTCTAGAATGGGGCGTGGCCAGGGCGGAGCGAGGCCACGCTGACAGTATAAGGGCCCCTGTAGGGGACCTCAGGGCTGTCGTTCGAAGTGGGATCCCTATCGTCGTTGCTGCTGAAGATTGCCACCATCGCCGCTGTCTCGTGCCTTCGTCGCTGTCGTCTCCACTTGATAATTGCGCTGCTAGATGTAGTTGGCTGTCTCGGTTCAGCGTCGTCAGTGTCAGACGGCTAGCGTTGTGTGTAGGCTAGTAACCAGTGTAGAGTTGCGTATAAGCGAGAGAAAGAGAGAGTGTAACAGTGTAGGGTGTGTATTGTATAAAGTGTACAAAGCGTGCTCAGTGTTTAATTAAATAATTGTCTCCAAGTCAGTCACTACACATATTTAGCATGCTATATTGAAATTGTAGAAGATCTTCAGCATACCAATAGCTGACACCATCTCTGGCCACAGCTGCATCACTACCCAGTGACCATGCTCCTGCTGCTTGTGTAATGAGCGACTTCCGCGACACGTCGTGTAGAGGGTACTTCTTTTATTTCTCACACGGGCACAACCCAGGCAGCGACGCAGTCCGGACCCAAGAATCCACACCCGAACCACGAGCCCCGGTCCGCCCGCGCTTATCTCTCCCCAGGCCCAGAGCATCTCGGCCAACCTCGCCTTTTACCTTTGCGCCAGATACCTCTCCTTTTCCGATTGGATGTTATCTTAGCGGTGCCCGTACACGTGCTTTCCTTTCCCAGCCAGCAGGTGTCATCATGTCATTATACCTGTAAAATAATGTTTACCTAACATGCAATGGCCATCACAACAAGCAGCCCTTGTGGGCATGGGGATACAGTTGTTGGATGCTTGTGTAAATCCATGCATGATTTTGTGATTTTTAGTTATTCTTGTCCTCTGTGGGGATACCATCATTTTAAAAGGCCAAAATAAACTTGAAATTTAATTATGAAACATTGCTGTCACTTTGCAACTATATATCAAATTAATAAAGCACTTCAACAGGCTCTTTCTAAAGTCGCAACCAAACCAAATTGGTTTTAATATAATAAAGATGGTTCAGGGCAACCAAACACATGCAGCTTAGGTGTATATTTTATTTATTACATTTATTTAAGAAATGTTCTAATTTTGTGATCTGGTGTGTAATTTTTCAAATTTGTCACGGGATCTTTAACATCGACTGTGAAGCATCCGGTGCATCGTATTGAACGGTCAATATGCCCACAGCATTACCTAGGACAGCCTGCATTTAGAATCATGAAATAATGCGCACTTTTAGATACCGTCATTCATCTAAACTGCACCTCATAACACTGCGCAATCCGCAAACATGGAGATGCCGATATAGTAAGATGTCTGCAGCCAATTAATGAGTGGAAGGACACAGGAACACCCGGATAAAACTTACGTGCATAGGGGCAACAATATCCCATATGAGCTAGGGCACCAGCACAGGACACTCATGGGAAAGGGAGTTTCAAATCATTTGTGATCCACCAACCCTCCCCTCCACTGCTGGATTACAGGCGTGCACCGCCACCACCACCTGGCGAAACATAACAAGCAGCAAATGTGCAACCACTGAGCCACCACTGAGCCACCACGTATCTAAACGAGTTGTCTTTTGGAATGCATTTTCCTGTAAACAGAGGTCCATGTGATCCAACGTGGTGCATTTACTCGCATTGTAGGTGGAGTTGCGTCTGCAGGACAAGGCGCTTCTGCAACAGCTGCGGGAGCTGCACCTGGGCCTACAGGAGCTGCGTCTTGGTGAGGACAACGGCAGCGAAAGTGGTGGCAGCCAGAGCGACATCTCCTACGCCTCATCTTTTGGGGACGGCGAACCCATCCCATGGCATGGCTTCCCACGCGCACGCAGCCGCCGCAACTCCATGCCCTGATTTTAATGCCAAGCCCTGTACAAAACGCACCCTCGCGTGGCAAACTCGTGACAAATCACTGAGGTCAAGCTAGCTGCTAAATAGTCATTAAGCACGTGACAAAACACAATAAAATTGATCATGACATTTACACCGTTAGTGTAATTTTTAAACATGTTAATAACATCAGTCTTGATAACGAGACATTTCATAGAGATGTTATCAGTTGTATCTCTTAACATGCAAAAAGTAGCCTATCTGAAGGAAATACTTTGAAGAGGAAATACCTTCGGCATGACAGAATATATCCACATGGTCCAGTGGGAAAAAATGCAAATATTAAGGTGTTCCGCAACTGCTATGTGAAAGTGAAGACGGCTAATTTAATTGCACAAATGTATGGATAATTGTTCTTTGGTTTCTGCTCCATAATCAACTTGACTTTGGCTTTGCCAAACTCCAACTTTTCATACTTTTGTAAGCACAAATGCATTTCCCAATATATTTGTTAAATTGGATTTGAACATGTTATGTTCCATTGACCAGTATGGGGACAGAGTAGGCTAAACATGAACATGCCTGAACGATTAAAGTGCAGGTTTGGTTCAATCAGAAGCACTGATGTTTGGAAGTTTCTGATATGGCAATGGAGTTGTTGTCTCACGATGACCTGACCTGCAATTTGCGCATTGGCTGACATGACCATTTATGAAACATAAGACAATGTGTGGTAATATTTTGACACAAATACCAAACACGCTTGGGTTAAGTTTAGGACTTACAAATTGGATGCTGTACAGTGGATAATACACCTAAAATATAAACATCCACAATGAGACAACCCTATCTAATGACATGGCCAGGCTATGATTATCACTTGTAAAAACATACCGATAAACATATTTCTTTAAGAAAAGGGAAATGTAAACCACAGCTCATTTGGCAAATATTTGATGTATTTTTTATCTACCAACAGATTGCCACTGTCAAATGTTTTACTCCAAAATTAGTAAAACAAAAAAAAAGAAAATTATACACTGGAGCATGTTATGCATATGTTAACTTAGAGGCCACGTTTTTGTCTCTGTGTTGAAAAGTCTCATGATAAATGAAGTGATTTACTTGAAAATTAAGTGAACTTATTCCAGCACGCTTTCATCAATTTGAAAATAATTTATGGAAATGGCATAAATGAAACCAGAACTGGAGTAGAATATTTAATAAATGATGAATTTCTTACATATACCAGTTGGAGAAAAAAAGAGAAGTTTAATGATCCAGTAATGGCAAAATGTGACAATGGGTCTGTTGACCTGTTTATACCATGACAACATACATGAATGTATAGCACTTTAAGATTTAACACTTTGTTCTTGTAATTTGTATAGTATTGTACTGGCTATATGACTTTATATTAAGTTATTGATATTGAATCTTGAATCATATACAGAGTATGACTACAAGTTATAGAACTACCAACACTAACTTTTAAGGTGCTTAGTTTAGTTCTACGAAACGTCAGTGAACTCGTTCCTTGTTGAGTGTCAAATGCATTTACATGTACTGTATTTAAATGTTGTAATGTAATGCAATACAAAGGTAGGCATATGGAACAAGTGTTACTGCAAAGAACATGGACTGGACAGAAATAGCATGAGACCATATATCTTTACTATTTTACGTTGGGATAAGTACTTACACCAATAGCAAAGAATTATCAAGCAACGAAAAATATGAACAAAAGTACTATTTGATTTAACAAATTCCACATTTAAACAAGACTGCACATTTTTTTCCAGCATTAAGTGCTTTTCAGTTGCATGAAGTTTGTAAGATCAGATTGATCTAAAAGAGCACTGCAGTGTATTGCGTTTGCAGGTAATTCCAGATGTACAAGTTGTGCTACATAAACATATCATCATAGTTGGGGGGAGGCAGGTGGTCTGGATCCGGCCTGAAAATAAAAACACAAAATATTACACATTTATTATATTTTTCCCCATTCACAGCTACAACGGCTGTTATCATGTAATTTGTAAACACGAAAGTTCCTATTTTAAAAGATAATATATATCCAGAGGTGAAATGGGGGCAGCCATGGACCAAATTTAGTTAATTACAAACAGTAAGTTCGTAAAAGCTATGTGCCCCTGCTGTTAAAATATTTACTTTAGTCCATCTGCTAGCACTTAGCAGTGACCTAAGGCTGGGGACATTGTGTTTTTTTAGAAACAGACCACTGCATTTTCCACATCACACGTGCAGATCGTGGTTTAGAAATATCGCCTCGCAAAACACCACCCATTTGGATGACAATTATATGCACTGTACATATTATTAGGGTAAGGTTGACAAAGATTGAGCAAAATACATAGCTGCACTTAAGAGCCACACAGTTGCCCCATGCTCGCTACACATATAAAAGCAGCCAATGTGTTATTAGAACAAATAACATAGTGACCAAACTGGAGAAATACTATATTGGTCTGCAATTAATATAACTAAATACGATCGTAACAAGGAAGAGACTAGGGGATGTTTACAATAAAATATGCTAAATTAGATTTAGCTGATGTCACTGTTTTAACCTGATCCTAGCATCCTTCGGTAAAATGTTTATTCAAGCAAATATGGACACAAATGTCGACACACATGCACTGTGCAAGATTAAAGTAACATATGCAAAATAACATGAGTCTTTATTTGTTCTGTTTTGAAAATACACATATAAATGTTAATTAGTTTCACATGAATTGCATATTAAATACATGACGACTTCACAAACTTGATATGCCTCTGATCAAATCACCTGTTATGTACCCAATCTTGTTAGGGCTTAAAAGTAAAACAGAGTTGACCCTGGATCGTGCTTGAATGGGCAACCAGTATGTATAAACATGTGCTGTAGGCTGCCGTGCGTTAGCATAATTTACAGTGGACAGTGCAGAAAAATCCATTGTTGTACTGTGCTATGCTCCAAAATCTATGTTCACCGTCTTCACCAACCTTCAGATCAGCAGAGTGAAGTATAGACAAATAACTCCTACAACCTGCACAGCATGCGGAGGCCCTCATGCAGCAGTGGATTGACTATATGTACAAACCCTTCTGTACATTAATTAACAATCCCATAACATGACGTAAGAATGGGCATTCTCATGCAGCCTATGTCATGTCATCTATAAAACAATTAACATTGTTTTTACATTTACTATTTATTACGCACCTCACATTGGAATATTGGGAAATGTCAAGTGGCTGCTTGCATGAGTACTTGATGGATGATTTGATGAGACGTGAGTCAGCTAAAGTATGCATTGGCATGTGACATGATAACAATCTAAGTATACGAAACCATGATTCTGCCTATACTATGATGTGGATTAGAATATTTGAGTCTGAGGAAGCAGACGAGCAAAAGATGCAGACTGCAGGTAGAAGTTGGTAGAGGGAAATCTTTGGATGCTCGAGGAGTCCCAAAATAAGAAAAGATAATAAAATGATAGGCACAAGGAAACACAATAGATGCAAGAAATGAGACAAATGGTTTGGACATGTCTCGAGAATGGATCCTGACAGAATACCAAACATGGTGATGTACATCAGAATATACAGAGATTGAACAATATAGGCAGACAGAATGTCTTGGCTTGATAAAGGGAAAGGAGATATAGAACAGAGGGCATTGTCAAGAATAAAGTTGTGAAATTGGCAGACAATAGTGCAATAGAGTTACTTCGTACAGAACAATGTCACAATTGAGCAGATGGACAGGACCTGAAGAAAACTCACCCGCCGTGGGTGCCATAGGGACCGATGGGGTCAAACCGAGCGCCGGGAGGCACAGAGCCCAGGGGTAGCTGACCAGGAAACCGAGGTCTGGGACCACGGTGCCTGGGGTCCATCAACATTCCACCTTGGCCACGTCTGCATTAAAAAGCACAGGGCAAGTTCACAATAAAGTGCAAGCAAAAATGTTCCACCACTTATGTTCCGACAAAAGAAAAACATAATACAGTAGAACCTCTGGTCATGAACGCTTCTAACCAAATCGGGTTCCGACCAAAAAATCCACAACATTTTTTAATCTGGTCACGAACACAAACTCGGGTGGCGATCAAACACGGCCGTGGCCGATTTCCCCTTCCGCGCCATTTTTTTTTGTAAGCGCCAAATTTCCTGTTGTTTGTTTACAAACAACAGCGACCCACGTGTGGCCGTTTCAGCCACAACGCAAGCAGCCGTCCTCAGGTGAAACCAGGTCTGTCGAGGCGACAGCGTCTGAATGAAACAGCACACGTGCTTGGAGCATATATATATATAAGCTGGGTTGGAAGGGGGGGGGGAAAGGGAGGGCGCCTTAACAAAATAATTTGCATATCAAGAGGAATTTAGCATATGATACTATGCAGTTTATACTTTAGTTGTTTGCCTGGCGGTTTTAGTTACTGCAGCTACATACTATTAACACTTCTTCCCTTTATTAATGCTACCCCTATTCCCTCCCTGTGATGCTTCTAATCCTGCATCATGCACGGGCAAAGTAGCACTATTCACATACCTGCATTTCCCATATCCTCTCCCTTGGATGCTGCTAATCCTGCATAATGCACTGACACAAGTAGCACTAATCACATACCTGCATTTCCCATAAATATGCTAAATTCCTCTTGATATGCAAATTCTTTTGTTAAGGCGCCCTCCCTTTCCCCCCCCCCTTCCAACCCAGCTTATATATATATGCTCCAAGCACGTGTGCTGTTTCATTCAGACGCTGTCGCCTCGACAGACCTGGTTTCACCTGAGGACGGCTGCTTGCGTTGTGGCCGAAACGTCGTGAGAATTATTTTATTATGTTTTATTTTTATTATTTTATTACTTCCCTTCTACGTGACTTTACCGAAAGAACCAAGAAGATGAATTCCTGCAGTCACGAAAGCTTTAAATCGAAATTTGAGGCGGTAATGTTAGTTTTATCTGTTGTTCAAGGTTTTCTCAGTGTTATTCAATGTTTTTACATTTATTTTACTATTACACTGTGAATTCCATGGCATAATTAACAATTTTTGTGCTTAAAAATCTTTAAAAAACAATATTTATATACAGTTCATAGGAGTCTGGAATGGATGATCGTATTTACATACAATCCAATGGGGAAATTAGGTTTGAGTCACGACCAAATCAGGTTGCGACCAAAGTTATGGAACAAATTATGGTCGTGACCAGAGTAATGTATCAGCCAATGACATTTTCTAATTTGTTTATAATTAATTTAGTTTTTGCTCTTAGTTGTTCTCCACCTTTAAACAAATTTTTTTATGTTCAACGCGTAAGCTTTCACAACCAATATGCATAATACAGGGTTTTTTTGGGGTTTGATCACGTAAATTTTTTTTTATATATATAAAGCCAAGCATGTCTTCTGTTACTTACTGGAATAGTGTACGTATGTTGAACTTCTTTTGCACCGTATGTAGCCAACCGTGCTAATCGGAGGTGCGAATGAACTAGTCATCGAATCAGAAAATCAGTAATCAAAACAAAACACACTTTCTGGCTAAGCATCTTACCCAAATGGGTCCAGGTCAGCTCCACCTACTGTAAATGGGTTCACAGGATCTGACCTGCAAAAAGCACACAATTAATAGATAGCTATTTTTTCATGGGAAAAGATTACCATTGGTCAACAAGCTATGTGTTACACATAGACATGACATTAACTTGCTAATCTCCCTGCCTAATCTCTCCCATCAACAGTGCTAATCTCCCATTAACACTGCTATGGTTCACATATGTGACGATTCTCTTATGCGGCGATGGAAGTTCATTTCATGCTAATCTCTCTCCCTAATCTAACCCATTAACACAACTGACGTGCTTGCGTCCAGGGATAAAATTCCTTTCCAGCTCAGATCCCGCTTGCTTGCCCATCGCCATATAAATAACCTCTTGTTGTAACGGCTCTCTCGCTGGTCCAGCAGTTCCACTGCTGGATTATTTTTTCCGCCTGAGGACGACCGCTTGTGTTGCGATTGAAACGTCGTGAGATGTTATTTTTTGTTTCATTTTATTTTTCTACCTACGTGACTTTACCGGAAGAACCAAAGAGTATTGTGTCATGGTAATAAGCACTGACCAGTCAGGTTGTTTTGGTGGCCGGAAGCCATGTGGAAGGTTCTTTGGAGGTCCATAATCTCTGAGGGGGTCAATGCGACTGCCCTCCTGCTGTGAACCTGAGGCTTTGGCCTCTTGCCGCCTCTGCTCCCTTCCTCCCAGTGGCTCCACAAGTTCTCTGGCCACCAAGTTGCGGAGACCATCTTGATTTTTGAAAACTCTGGATGGTATAAAAAAACAGCAAGTTTTTGAAGTTTCAAGCGCATTGTTTAACCAAGTAAGAACGCAAGAGACAATGGATAGTCTCATTTGCAAGTGACTTGGGTCACCAAAATAACAAAAGCAATAACATAATACAAAGGTACAACAAATTTTTTTAAGGAATTCAGAGAAAAACCCACCAAATAGAAATTAAAGCAAAACTACCCCATTACAAAAGAGAAACTGCACAAACATGAATCAATTTAAGTTGCATATATTTCCTGTGATGAAAGTTGGTTCAGACAAATTACTTTAAAACTGTCCATGGCAAATGAAGTTACACAAATATAAACATGGATTTAGGGAGTTTGCATACGCATGTAAACAGACAAGGACAGGTGTCAATACAATGCAAAGGGGTAACTGCCCCTTTACCAGATTTCAGTTTCATTTATTATGTATAGCCCTGTGAGCCATTCGGCTCTTGAATCGGGTGCAACCACAACAAACAAAAAACAAAAACATGAACAAGAAAACATCTTAAAGTGACTATGTGACTATGTGCAAACAGCAAATCCAAGAAAAGACGGCAAAAATATTGCAGAAAAAGCACCGTACACCAACGATGTATGCAAAAATCCCAGTGGGATGCAAGTCAAACAACAACAACCACAAGACAACTTAGATAAAGGCCATCAGTCTAACCCCGTACTACAACAAACAAACATGGCCAAAACAAAAAAAACTTTTCTAAATCACCAAAATAAAGCCATAAAAGCAATGAAACAGTGGTCATAGGAACTGTGACCAAATTTTCACAATAAACGACGTGAACAACATGTACCAACAAACCCTGCAGCCATAGCTGGCTGCATGAGTCACTCCACAATAGCAGGAACATCAGTTGGAGTATCAACATTTTTCAATGCACTTTTAAGATCAGCACACTAAATCAAAACACAGATCATACTTTTTAGCGGTCATCCGGAGTGAAACATTTTATTTTAGGCCACTGAATCGCAGTGGCAGCTATGGTGGTGGACCACCAGGCTAACTACACTAATTACACTTGGAGTAGCTACAACGGACAGGACCCCAGCTTGGGTCCAGGTCCACATGTTGGTGACTCTTCTCGGACGTAGAACGTAGATCTTCAGGATAACAACAGCACCGCTGAACCCCGGTCCCTCTGGGGACCCGGTTTATATTCTCACTGGTCGTGGCTGGCCCCGCCCTTGGCCACGACCACCTTCTCGAGTCCTTTAGCAGGATCTCGCCCGACACGTGACCACCCCTAGCCCCCGCTTGGGGCCCCTGTGGAGACTTTACCCGCCACGTGCCTTCTGGGGTCAACCAGAGTGCCATGGCACCCTCACACCCCCTCCTATAGGGGACAGCACTGCACGCCGAGTGTGGTGCCACTCAGCGCTCTCTATCAGCGCTCACCGAGCCCCTCTAGGGCTGGTACTACACCCACATGTACAGGGTGTCCGCGATGGCAATACATCGCATGCCGTGCCTCGCTAGAGGCGGCATTACCCAGTGACGTTCACGATGACGCTACATACGTGATGTCTGCGATGTAAGTACATCGCACGCCGTGCCTCTCTAGGGCCGGCACCACACAGCGACATCCGCGATGTCACTACACATGTACCAATCCAGTAAAAACACTGAGTAATTTTGTAAAAAAATCAAGGAAAACAAATCCATTGAAGAAATTGCTTCAAATTGGACGATGTTTAAAAATTACATATCGGTCATTGTACAACTCTTATTAACTCTTATTTCAGGCACGAAATGCAGAACCGTTTGTTACCTTTCAAAATCTTGGAGATTGTCCTCATCAATGTACTCAGTCAGCTTCAATGTTAAATCAACTACCTGTTCAGTTTTTGTATCCTGCAAAGAAACAACAAAATCTAAATCTACTCCATACAGAGAAGACCAATTGTATTGTAAAGAACTTTAAAAACATGTCAGGCTTGACAAAGACCACGCAATCCTTTAAAATTACTGTTTACTTGTTGCCAAATTACGGCTTGCTAAAAATGTCTAGAGTATTACAGAATGTTAGGATACGTTTAGACAATAATTTTGTTGGTTTTTCGCTGAAACAGATACATTGCTTACATTTTAGTTTTTAGTAAAAACATTGCATTATAAATTACTCGATGAATAGAGCTGTACAAATGGGATGAGAAGTACTTGCCATTAAATTGATAATAGCTTCGCTCTCAATGGGGATGACCTTTAAAAGTAATGAGCGGTCTTTGGACGCATATCTCAGTGTGTAAACGTCTTTGACGTCATTCCATCCTTGTGGAAGCAATTCACTGTTCTTGTCACTTTCACCAGCCTGCAAAATGAAATCATGGAAATGTACTCGCCACAAGCCGGAACATTTATCATCTTGTTGTGCAACCAGAATATTCAACGCGGTATTATGAAGAACATATCAATGAGCCTCAGGATCACTGTGATATGTGCATATATCCTATAATTCAGTCTGCCAAAACTGCTGAATCAGAAAAGAAAAAAATTCAAGCGACACAAATGAGTAATGAGCATTGCAAATGATAACAGAGAATAGTGTTTATGAATCAAGACCAATACGTCATCATGGCCAAAGCCGTCGATTGCCACTGCACCTTGCCAATGCCTTTTTATCCTCGGCCCTCAAAACATCCCACTATCTGCTTTTAGGTCTTCCCTTGGTCACCACTCGTTGAATAGCAGTGAAATAGTCTTAAGTAAAAAAACACATGAGTGTGGCTATTGCCACCCAACATTGGTCTCAAACTGTATGTCATTGCATCCAGGTGCACTGGTGCAAAGTTACATACTTACAGGCTGTCACTACTTAAGAGTACCAGAAGAGGGAGCCTCGAGCGCTGTGTTTTACCTAAAACAAACGAGGAATACATATTCTTGGTTCTTTCGGTAAAGTCGCAGTCACCCCCATACACATACCAGTGGATGACATTATTACTCAGGTCGATGTAGCTCTTAAGGGTTTGGGACACATCGCTGCAGACGTGACAAGATCTGAAATCACTGCAACCCTCAAAAGCGCTAAGATACCAGTCAGCAACATCAGTAAGGAGGAGCGTTTTGAGTTATCTCAATTAAAAAAGAGGGAAGATATCGTCATCCTCTCTGCCGTAAAGGGCAATGCCATGGTCATCATTATAAAAAAAAACGTCTACAATAACAAGATTCAGGACCTACTTAATGATGGTAGCTATACACTAAAATCTAAAGAGATCCCACCAACTGTCTCGTTACACAAACGAACAGTATCATCACTGATTCAGCTTCATTAATTGAACAGACCAAACTGTTTTCCTTAAAACCCTCTGCTGCTAGACCACCCAGACTATATGGCCGACCAAAAATCAACAAAGAAGGTACACCCCCTTCATCCTATTGTCTACACCATTGGCTCACTCACCTACAAACTGGCCTAATATCTGAGACCTTGCAGCCATTCACTGGTAATACCACCTCTTCTGTTCTTAACTCAGCTCACCTGGTATCGTCAATTAAAGACATCTCACTGTCCCCAGGTGATTTGCTCTTGAGTTTCGATGTAGTTTCTTTGTTCACCAAAGTTCCTGTGCCCGAAACCATCGCAATAATTGGAGATTTGGTCCAACAAGGATTGAATGCTAATGTACCAGCCCTGGTGAGACACTGCCTCACCAATACATATGTCACCTGGGGTGGAACATTCTACAAACAAACTGAAGGTACCCCAAATGGGTTCTCCATTATCTCCAGTTGTGGCCAACATTTTCATGGAAAAATTTGAGACGGACACCATCCAGCCATCCACTCTATGCCCGTCCTTGTGGAAGAGGTACGTAGATGACACGTTTGTCATCTGGCCACATGGCCGACCGGCTTTGAAACAATTCCTCAACCACATCAATTCCATACACCGAGCAATCAAATTCACCATGGAGGTAGAAAAGGATGGCATGCTACCTTTCTTGGATGTCTTAATCAAAAAGAGACCAGATGGCTCAATGAGCCATTCTGCCTACAGGAAAGTAACCCATGCTGGTGCCTACCTAACACCTGATTCTCACCACCATCCATCCCAGAAGAATTCCCTCATCAAAACGCTACACCAAACAGCTCAATGTATCTCCGACCATGAACACCTAACCAGTGAACTCAAACACGTACACCAAGCTCTCAAGGCGAATGGATATTGACTACACAATCCGCAAAGCCATCACCCCACCCATGAGGAAGAAGCCATCTGAAGATCCAATCAAAACCATCACCTTGCCTTACATAGCAGGGATAACCAAAAATATTTCCAAAATCTTGAACAAACAAGATTCAGATACCATTTAACACAGTGCATAAAATTCGTGATCTGATCCCATCTGTGAAGGACAAGATCCCTGACATGCAATATCCCGGCATCTACAAACTAAGCTGTATCTGTGGCAGCAGTCACATTGGGGAAACTAAACGACATGTATCAGACCGTGTTCGTGAACATAAGGCAGATCTGAAACACGGCAGGACCAACACTTCTGCCGTGGCTGATCATTACTTTACTTTAATGCGGCTGGCTCACATGAAATTTATTTCTCTAAGATGACGGCACTTTGCAAGCCGACTGGCTATCAACAAAGATTCGTTCACGAAGCCATCCATATACAGACAGACATAATTTAAACCGAGACGAGGGTTTTAAACTCAGCAATCATTGGAAATGTCATCAACCACTTTGGGTCATGACATGATTTGTGTTTTCTTATCAACCTCTGTCAGCAGTGTGGTTGTGTGTAGCGAGGTGCAATGCCCCCCCCATCTCTACCCCCTCCCTCCCCCCAATGTCTAACACACTTGGACTGCGCCCTCGCCTTCACCGCCCCCTCCCTCCCCCCATTGTCTAACGCACTCGCTTTGCTTGTACTTCTGGTGCTTTGCTCCGACATTGGCGCTGGCTGCCCCGCCCATGCTGTTTACGCCGCACAGCTTTGCTCACTCTGAAAGCCCTTGGCAGCAGTTGCATTTGGAGGCGTGCCCCCTCTCTTCTCTTCGCCTGATGAAGACCGCTTGTGGTTTTGGCTTGTATTTTTTTTCATTTAAACTTTCTTTTTGTCTTTATTTTCTATCTACGTGACTTTACGGAACGAACCAAAAATATTAATTCCTGCAGTCACGAAAGTTTTAAGTCAAAAAGAGGAATACACAACTTCCGGTCGCCAAAAGACATCAATGTAGCTGTTGTTAATTGTGATTACGCTGGTCATGAGTGCTGAGCTGTTACTGATGGGGGTGATAATGACAAGAGGAAAGGGGTTGGTGGGGAGGCCGTTTTCACCTGTTCGCCGAGCCCCCTGCACTTGTACCCCGCTGTGACCAGCTCCCAGTGCAGTAAGCAAAGCAGCGCGTCTGAGGGAGACGCCACGCCTCTTGCCGCGCCCTCGAACAGCAGCTCGAGCCCCGCCATCGAGAGGAACCCTGCGCCTCAAGTTGTCTTCGCAAGGCCACAGAGGAGTTTACACGTCATTCAAACACGTCCGCCTGCTCAAATGAGCAACGGGCGGTGCTCAACTTGAAACCAAGTCGGATGCTCTCACAGTTCCACCGAAGAACGCCGCTGTTGTATACAAGTAGATGTCTTGGTGTCGCAGGCCATCCAATACGATATAACAACAGGTTTTACCTTTTCTGGCAATGAAACAGCTGTTAAGATGTTGAAACACCAAACAGAATCCTTTTTCAAGGAATTATGTTTGCATTAACCACGCGTATTTGTGGTGAACATGCAAAAAAACATGCTCTGCATATATTATCGGAGCTTGTTTTGTTATTTGCTTTGTGCGTCTCAGATTTAAAATATGTATATATAAATCACATTCCTAATACGAAGTCCATGAGCTCAAGCAGAATTCGCTACCACTAGAGGCGGACATATTGAGTAATACGAGCTTCTGTGTGGATAGTAAAAGTGGAGAGTATGCGGTAAAATACTTCTTAAATAAGGTTATTTCATAATTCCCTTTCATGGTTAAAGGTGGCCCCAACAAGTGATTTTTTTTGGTCAGGGGCCAATGGATTATGGTTGGGGCCCATGGTTTATGATTTAGAAATAATTGCATCGCTCAAAAAATATGCAAGGCCCAAACTGTAGGCGACATGAGAACTCTTCCGCAATGCATCATCACTCCCCAGCGCGACTGCACATCCGTGACGGCGGTCAGACGTCCCAACGCATATACAATCCCCACATCGTATCACAACAGCACGGGCCAAGTCGCCTCGAGTCGGCAACGACGACGCCACATTCACATAACGGTAGCAAGGACTTAGAAAACGGCCACTTCTGTGTGGACCGACTTCCCAAAAATCGGTACTCATATTTGCCTCGTTTCCACTTGGGAGGGGGCACATTTTACGCAACAAAGTCGTGCCCTAATAACGTAAAGACGACAGCGCGCTTAGCAATAACCAGAACGTAGCGGTAGTTTAGTTTGAGTTAATTACAACCCGGAGCCGAACCTCGTTGCGACTGCGTGAAGCCGCCGGGCAGACGAGTCGTGATGACGTCACTAAGTCGCTTGCTGGTGACGACATCCGCCACATTTTGAAGACGTCATAGCGCCATGATCGGGGCGTTTCCACGGCAACGGGCGCGCGACGGTCGCTGGAGCGCCGCGCTCGCTGATGACGTAATCGCTTTACAGCAAATTTATGCGATGGCGTCACTCGTCAACATGGCGGCTTCCACGACGAGCACGTGTGGCCGGTTCCTGCTGTTGCTGGCGCAGGAGCACGTGGAGTTCAGGCTGCCCGTGAGCCCCGCTCGCCCCAGTGACACCTCACGCTCCCGCGGTCTCTCCCAGCACGCACCTCAGCCCAGGGAGGCTCTGTTACTAGACTGAACCATAGTGGACACATGTGCTTGGCCGTGCAGGTGAAATAAATTTTCTGGTCAAATGAGGATTTAGGCGATATTAATCTGTTTGCAGCCCTGGGTCAGTGGTTTAAACTCCACATTTCTATGCCGGGTGCAAGTATTTCAAGAGGACAGTCACTGCTGACTTGCCGATAAATTGGTACCCGTTGTGTCGGAGGGATGAAGGGCTGAGTCAATCCTCAAACCAGGATTTGAACTCACAACCTTTACGCTTGCGAGCTGCTTGCTCTATCGCTGAGCCACCTGACTGGTTAATAAATGAGTATGGACATGTGTATTGGTTGAACAGCAGCGACAGCACCCACGCATTATATGCCTATCCTGATAGACATGCCAGGTCCCGTGTTAAAAAGTCATGTTTCTCGTACCGAGCCTTGAGGGAGGCCACTGTTCATAATATCTTGCGGCTGTGTATATCAACAAGGTGTACTCTGAAAGTACGGTTACTGAGCATCGTGTCGATTCGGTGTACTGTACAATAGAACACCATCTGATGATTTTGGCCATCTTCCGCAGCAGGGCATGATGCCAAAACGGTGACGTAGCAGCAGAAAGGTGAAACATCATTGCTGTACCAGTTGTCTGTTGACATTGAAAACCAGCTTCTGTGAGGGGTGTGAACGCAACGATCCGTTCGCAGCAGCTACGGTCAGTTCGAAATCTGGATTGTTCGGGAGGTAGTTGGGGGCCGACAATGGCAATTATAGCAGGCATTGCTTGGCACGTTCCATAAGATTGGAGGTGGAGGGCCAGAGGGATATTGTCCTGTAGCTGGAGGGCGAATCTTGTGGCTTTTCGGGTTTCAGAATGGCGGTGACTATGTCTTGCTTACATTTTTGTGTGTCAAGCTGAATGTGTCATGGCCAAAGCCATTGATGCCACCACGCGACACCAACGCTTCTTTTCTCTGTAATATTCCGCAACTGCTGCACAGAAGACATGCGACCTCCCAGATATGCCAACACACTTTGTTTGGAATTGGTTTTGAAAATATATTTTTTACATTTTGTGTGTGCTTTACACAAATTAATAATGTCTGTAGATTGCAGCAACAGCATATGACATTAATATCTTGCAAGGATCAGAACTCGTAGTCCAAATTTCGATTTAAAGCTTTCGTGACTGCAGGGATTCATCTTGGTTCTTTCGGTAAAGTCACGTAGAAGGGAAGTAATACAATAATACAAATAAAACATAATAAAATAATTCTCACGACGTTTCGGCCACAACGCAAGTAGCCGTCCTCAGGTGAAAACCAGGTCTGTCGAGGCGACAGCGTCTGAATGAAAAAGCACACGTGCTTGGAGCATGTATATAAGCTGGGTTGGAAGGGGGAAGAAATGGGGAGCCTTAACAAAAGAATATGCATATCAAGCGGAATTTAGCATATTTATGGGAAATGCAGGTATGTGATTAGTACTGCATATGCCCGTGCATTATGCAGGATTAGCAGCATAAAAGGGAGGGGATATGGGAAATGCAGGTATGTGATTAGTGCTACTTTGCCCGTGCATGATGCAGGATTAGCAGCAT
>CM025607.2:21630295-21661928 GCA_014621495.2 Entosphenus tridentatus | reverse complement strand
TGTGATTAGTGCTACTTTGCCCGTGCATGATGCAGGATTAGCAGCATCGTAGTCCGTTTGCTTAAAACAAGTGCGATTTTCATTGTTTACATAAACACATAAGTCGCTAAATTCCCAGCGTTTCTGTATGAACACAACATCGTGACAGCAGTGCGTGGTCATTCCCATAGGAGCTGAGGGCGCTGTTCTCAGTGTGCGGAAAGCACTTGGAATGCAACACAGGTGGAAGTTCTGACAAAGTAAGAACTTTAAGTTAAAATATTTATGTTTGTGTGCATGGACAACTTCTTGTCGGGGTATGCAAAATGAGAACTCAATTTCTGTGAACCTATCAGTTGTTTGTAAACTCTGAGATGTCCAATAGCTGGTTTAAACTGTCCTCAACGTTGGCACAGTGCATGCAAACATCAAAAAGTCAATGGCATTTCCTGCTCAAATGAGAATTCAGGTGGTGCTCATCTCCAGTTGACAGCCCTGAACCAGTGGTGGAAATTCCTCATCCCTATGGTAAGGGTGAACATATCCAGAGGAAAACAACCATTAACTTCCCACACAATGATACTATTTTGTCAACCCCAGGTGGATGATGGGCTGAGCTACCCCCCAACCAATATTTGATGAGATTTTAGGTTTTATGATTTTTTAAAATAGTAATATATGTTATTGGTTTTTTCGGTAAAGGCACGTAGAAGGGAAATAATAAAATAATATAAATATAAAACATTGTTTTATATTTGTTTTATATTTATGTTATTTTATTTATAAAACATTGTTTTATATTTATATAATTTTATTATTTCCCTCCTACGTGACTTTACCGAAAGAACCAAGAATATGAATCCCTGCAGTCACGAAAGCTTTTAATCAAAAGTAATGTATGTTGTTTGTGATTAATAAGTTTGCTATTGTTTTAATGTTAGGTTAGAAACACTTAGTGCTCTAAAATTGCCTGGGTGAAAAGCGGGCTAAGTTTTGCCGAATCTTGGCCAACTGGCTGAAAAACTTAATACAGTGGAACCTCGGTATACGACGTTAATTCGTTCCAGAAAGTAGGACTTATACCGAAAATGACATATACCAAACGAATTTTTCCCATAAGAAATAAAGGGAAGGGAAATAATCCGTTCCAGAGTATAAGAAATTATATTTTATATGGCATATTATACATTAATGGGGTTGTATAAAATGATTTAGATACTACTTATGACTAAAATGCATACATAAATAAAAAGAAATGCAGAAATAAATAAAAATAAATTGAAAAAAATGTTTACATCACAAAAAACACGTGAAAATACACCGAGAGTTATATCAAGGGTTGTGCACTGAACGAGATCTACTGTAAAGACAGACTGAGGAGCGGCGCTTTGTTTCAGTCGTGAACGGGGTCTACGCGGGTATGCGTTGACTCATCCCGACCCATACAAGGTCTAGCATGCGCGTCGTATCCTAAGCAAGATGTCGTATCCCAAGACATTTTTTTTCTCGTCAAAACACGACGTATACCAAATTCGACGTATTCCAAAGCGGTCGTATACCGAGGTATGACTGTATATTAAAATATTTAAACTTGCTCGCACGACCGCTGTCACGCTCCCACAGAGCCACCTATCTGTGAGGTGGACATGTATAATCCTGGTGTGAACAGTCGTCGTGTCGCATATTGCACACACATCGACTTATCAAATAAAAATGTTACATTTCTGATTTTACTCTTATGCTCTGAATGCTTTTACTAGGGCCCATTTTTGGTTGTTTTGGGAACATCGGAGGAAACAATTCGAAAAGTCATGAAAAGGACCGTATGCGCCAAGTAAGCACTGCAACATGAATAACTGTCTTTCCCTTTCGGCGTAAAGTTCTCAACAGCAATATGGTAATATACTGGTTTGTATTTCCCTACAGGTCTGCTATAGAGCTGTGGGGAATGGGGAAGACCCATCAGGAGCTGTTGGCTTCCCTCAAACCACAATCTGAGCACATCGTGAGAACTTTTATTATTTACTTTTTACTTTCAATGTTCACTTGTAAAGCATTCTCAATCACAGCCTTCATCTTCAACTAGGTGAGAGCTCATTGAGATGATAAATCTCTCTTCCAAGGGAGACCAGGATTGAAAGAGCAGGCCACCCTGGTGGATTCTGTGCATGTCTTAAACATACAACACTACGCACCGTCTGCTTTACAGAGGACGTTAAAAATCTTGGAGCATCCTTCGAGTAAGAGTAGGCCATTGTTTGCTGGCGTCATAATTCTTATTTGAAATGTACTCTCAAATTACTTAATTGGGAAACGTAGAGCACAGCACATGTTGCTCTCTCCTGTGAAAACTTAGCAGAACCCTCCTCAAATAGTCCTTAACACTCGGTGAGGCTTTTCTAGGTAAACAAGTGTAAAATATGAAACTGTTGGGTGAAGGAATGAGGTCATGTTCATAAGTTTAGTGTTAATCCCCCTCACATGACGATTTTCTTTTTGCATCTCAGGTTGCAGAGGATTACATCTGTTACAAACAAGTCAAATTTACCGATTGACTGGTCCTTAGCAAAGGCGGTGAATAAAAAACTTTAACGAATGCAAGTTCCTTTGTATTGATTTCTAAAGGAGAGCACAATGATGATCAATGTGACTTATTTAGAACAAAGAACAAGGGTGAATGGAAGATTTGGGGTAGAAAATTGACAGAACCCTAATCATGGTTCTGTCAATGTTTCGCAAAAAGGAAAATGGTGGCTGTTATTATCTGTAATACATAATATTACTACTATGAAAGTCAATATCTTTCGCTAGTTTCACATTAATACTTTGTTAGAATTGCCTATTTTATACATTTGTCCACTAATCTATAAATATAAAAGGGAAATTTGTGATTGTGTGTCTGTTCAAAATGTTTAGCATACTTCCCGACATGCAACAAACTTGAAATTTGCCATGTGGGTACTTTCCAGACTGTACACCATGCACACATTATAAAAATAGACTTTTGTGTTTTTTGGGGGGGGGGGGCGGGGCGCAATAATGCATATATTTTGCACGGCAAGTGAGCTGTGATGTCACATCTGTCATGTGACCCGCGTGTGCGGAAGCGTAACGGAGTGTGCCTGCTGATCGCGGGTAAAGTGAAATACAAATGTGTTGCAGGTCTAAGGCGTTCTTCGTGCCGGCCTTCATAGGTGCTCGCTAACAGCACTTGCCCCCTACAGTCTCACAGGCTGCACGGGGGATCTTTGTCTTTATCCTGTGTGTGTGGGGGGGCAGCGACTGCGTAGCAATTCGCGCGCTGCACTACGAACCCAATGACCCGAGTTCGATTCCTGCTCATGGCCACCACCGGTGACGATTATTTTAACCGCTCCTGGGCCTCCCCTAGGTCGACTCAGCCTCAAACGAGTAACTGTTGTGGTGTGAGAACATCGCCACTGGGGAAACAAAGGTGGCCGGGCGTAGTTAATCCAAGCCCTGGGGAAGCCAGGTAGTAAAGCTAGTTATTGTATATAATGAAAATACATTTCTCCAGGGTAGCAAAGGCATGCACTGAGATGATTTTTTTGTATTTGTAATCCTTGATTTCACTGCTCAAAGTGCAATATCATTATCAGTCTGTACCAGGCTATGAATATGGGATGACCCGGATTTTCTAACAGAGGCAGCTGTGCCACCCAGAATCTTCATTCAAGATCACAATACACACTTTTAACAAGACTCTCCAGTACAACGAGCGTCTGCAGAGGATTGAGGTAAGGATTTGACTGTGGTGTGCTCATACAAGAGGGTGCTGGTTGCATTGTTAATCGAGTGGTCTTGGGTATGGTGACAGCTTGTCTTTATGAGACTTTGCCAACATCCACTTTTGCCACCAATGCTTTCTATGTTAAAAAACATTTGCATGGTTGTGTGTTTTTGTCAGGCATAGCAATGTGTCCATACTTTTACAGCCAAATTAAAGGTTGTGTGTACAGTGGCCTTTAACAAAGCATATTTTTTGTTATTTTGTCTGTTTCAGTCATTGGATGTCCTTCCGTTTAATGGGCGAGTGGACTTAAAAAACCCAGATCACAATTTTTTCCTCCTGGAGGATTATGGGCTGGACCCTAACAACGTTCCCACAGACCCTCTCTGCCTCTACTTCGGCAGATGGGTAGGTGTTGGCTGACCAACTTACACCGTGTATATTTATAGTATGCATTGTATTTGATCAAATGTACACAATTTTGTGAATGTAGGCTCCAATGATTAAAAACACTTTTTATCTTGCTATACATCAATTAAAGCAAACAGTAATGATTCAGTGTAGTGCCTTATATATTTATATCTTTAGCAATAATGTGTCAAGTGAAACTTATATGGGCATCACATATAACCAAAACATATGCTGTGCACATTTAGTCCATGGGTCAGACAGGTTAATAGGTGAATTGGTACCATTGAGGTACCAGATGGAATTGACACTTGTGTTTTTGTGTCCCCAAGACATGAATAAAAATGCATGACAGACTTTTCGAAGGGTAGTTGTAACCTGTTATAGACTATACAGAAGAACTCCTCTTAGCCGTGACCCTATTATCCACAACTCCTAATATCCACCATCCACACATTTCTCCGAGCGCTAACTGCGGAACCTCAAAGTACAGACTGGTTGGATAATACAAACAAACAAAGAGGTATGATTCCAAGAACACAGGATGAGATGTTACTATCCTTTGTGCAAGCACTTCCAAGAGTTCATGAACAGTGAGCCTGGTGAAATTTGGGGAGCGCATCGTCAGTAGTGTACCTTTGGTTCCTAGGGTGTTTCGGCCTTTCGTACTATACACCCTCCCCAAAGGCGGCCAGCGACAGGGTGATCAATCCTACGATTGCGTGCCATTCCCAATTAGTCATAGGAGTTGCCTTGTTGTTGATAGCCAACATCCCATGGGACTATGCATGGCAGGGGCGTCCTCCTCCCTGAGTCAAGCCTTGTTGACCGCATACCTCCTGGCCCTCTCACTTCGGGGCCCAGCTGGGGTCTTTCCTCCAGAGCCACTGACTGCTGCCTTCTGCCGCCTCCGATGCAGCTCTGATTGCCGATTCATATACAAAAGCGAAAACAGACACAACAGACTCTACACAATTACATTTTATAATAAAAAAAATGTAAGTGGTAGTGAAGACTAATTAGCACTGTAAAGCTACTGGTCATAAAGGTCCACGATATGTAAACATCTACAAGCATGAAGTAAGTCACTACACTCAATAAAGTGTGCTATATTGCTTTATAAATCCTGGTACCAATTCCATATCTAACCACTGCTTCATGGACTCAATATGTGAGAGATGTGCGAAATATATGTATGTATGTATGTTAAACTTATTTCGCACCATACGTAGCCAACTGTGCTCATCAAATGTGCGGGGAAGGACAATACACTAAACACAAAAAGCCACATTAAAGTTCAAACAAATGAATGTGGCACTGAAAAAAATAGGCTTATTATTCAGTGGTGGTTGATATGATATGGTGCCATCTTTTAAACAGCTGGTGGATGGACAGCGTGACTTACTGCGGAGCTACAGTGTGAAGACGCGTCACTTCATTGGCAACACCAGCATGGACGCCGGCCTGGCCTTCATCATGGCTAACCACGCAAGAGTGCAACCAGGGCACCTTGTGTGCGACCCATTCGTTGGCACTGGTATGATATTAGTAGTCTACCCATAGGGAGCAGATGTATTCAGCTTACATTTGCCCAGTATGTATGTTGAACTCCTTCTGCACTATAGGTAGCCAATCATGCTCATTGGAGGTGCGGGGGAAGGACAAAAAACTAAACACAAAATTAATTCTCAACAAATTAGTTTTCAATTTAGATTTAAAGGTGCATAGTTCCAGTGGCTCCCAAATGTCAGAAGGAAGAGCGTTCCAGACGGCCGCAGAAGCGCACCTGAAAGTGTGTGATGCAGTGACCGTCTTTGTTCAATGACTAGTCAAAAGCCACTGCGAGGATGACTGTAGTCCGCTTGATTGTTTATGCTCCAGTGTTCTTATGAGCGGAAGTAACAAGATATTGGAACGTTAATGTTGCTAAAATATATAATTGGCCTTAAATAGATTTGTGAGAGAGGGTGACTGCATCGATTTCTTTTGAATGGGAAGTTTTTCATAATCTAAAGGCGAGGCACAATTTCAAGTGAAATGCACTTGTGGTGGGCTCAAACTGAGTCACAGATGTACTCTTTGAAGGCAACACATTTATTTAATACCAACACTGGTTAAACACTATACAACCTATGGTGGTGACCACCAGGCTAACTACACTAATCACACAGTAACTGGCTACCACGGACAGGACCACAGCTTGGGTCCAGGCTCACGTGTTGGAGACTCTTCTTGGACGTAGAACGTAGGTTTCGTCAGGATAACAACAGCAGCCGGTCCCTCTGGGGGCCCGGCTTATATCTTGTGTGGCGGGGCTTGCTCCGCCCTTCGCCCTGACCACTTTCTCGAATCGTCGAGCAGCATCTTGACCCGGACACGTGATCACCCCTAACCCCCTTTTGGGGGCTCCCGTGTAGACACCACCGGTCTACACCGGTCACGTGTCCTCCAGGGTCAAGCAGAGTGTCATGGCCCCTTGTAACCCTATTCCATGGCCGGCACTCACGCACTCTATCCTGTAGGGGCTAGCACTGCACGCCGAGCGTGGTGCCATCCATCACTGTCAGCCTCGCTAGGGCCGGTACTGCATCCACATTCAAGTGGTGGCCGCGATGTCAATACATCGCGGTTAATCAAATATGTAGGTTATCTGAGAGTTATGCTTATGGTTCACCAAATTTTCCAAGAAAGAAACTAAGCCTACATTTTAACCATGATTTAAGAAACAATACTTTTACAGAGGTACTCACCAATCAGTTGTAGAACATTCTAAGTTGATTGTGGAGAAGCAGTGGAGCCGTTTAGAGTACAATACACAGTAGTACAGTCCTGTATGTATAGACTTCTGCGACCACCACCGCTTGGCAGTATCCTGAAGCTCCCATTAACAACAGATTTATGGTAAGCGCATGCATGGCAAGATGCCAGTTGGCTGTCAGATTTTTTCCAGATACGTGAAGGAAGATTCGTATTGCCATCTGATAGATGCTAGTTAATAGAGCATTCCGTATGGTGAAGTGCCGGATAACAGAGCTTTTGCTGTATGTATTTAGTCAATAGTAGAGAAACCTTTAATAAACCCTGCCCATTCTCACGGTTGATTGGCCTCTAAGTTTGTCATGATTTGTTTCCAATGATCTTTGCCAACTTTATATAGGAGAACGAGTGTGTAGTTTTCAATTCAGTCACTGGTACATGTGGAAAGTTATATAGTTGTACCTTACTCAGCGTTTCACAATGCAGAGTATGGCACTGCTATATAACTTGACCAGGTTACTATTGTTTTTATGATTGTTACTCGGTATTTTACAATACACGTGCATAAGGTATGTTTTTATAAAAGGTTGCAAAGAAGTATGGAACAGGTGCATGCTTGAAATTACATAGAGACAAACAGCAACACGTATTAGAGAACACGTAAGTTAGAGACATTGCCTTAAGACAAGTAATAGGACATATCGCAAGAAGGGTTGATCGTCGGTGGTTGAGTCTTCTGATGGAGTGGCAACCAAAGGAAAGAACATCCCCAAGAGTCCCATCAAATGCAGAGATGGAGTGATGAAATCAGATCTTGTGCAGGTTTGTTGTTGCATTGCAGATCAATAGCTGCATTGTAGGAACATGAGAGATGGAAATGGCTTGGGGGAGCCTCTCGAGCAATGGATTTATTATGGCTGATGATGAATGTAACATTTTTATTCCAGCTCCATGCAAATATGCATTAACATATAAAAGTGATTTACTAAGCCCTGTAAGCTTATTTCCACGTGTAAATAACTGTCAGAATGATGTCGAGTGCATAACATAGCAGATGTTTTGTCCTGTGTGAGTTCTCTTAGCCCTGATGGAAACATAGGCATTGTGCTTAATTGAAAAAGAGTATTTTCTATTTTGCAACCACATGCTGTGCTGGATTTTTACTCCAAAATAATTTACATTGTTTTTTGCCATGTGTCTTAAATCTTGCCTGTGTGCAGGGAGCCTGCTGGTAGCTTGTGCTCGGTTTGGCGCATTTGTCATGGGCAGCGACATTGACTACAACACAATCCATGGGCTGGGTATGACCTTCACATCAAACCTCACTTAAGCAGATAGCACACAGTACAGGATTCAATGGATGCTTTACAATGTAAGATGTATAAATAATGTTCAAGTGGAATGTTCCGATTTCACCAGGAACATGTTAACCTGGGCAGAACCTCCATTTCCTGGTCAAACACCGGGATGAAACTATTCGTTTGGCAGAGAGCCGGTGAAGAAAGAGGGGGATACGTAGCTGCTGCACCAGCTACGTACATTCACAGCAGCCAAGCATCATCCAACCTTCAAGCAACAGCTTAGGACTCAACTGTTGAGGCTAGCTTATGAGGAACGTTGAGTTCCATTGTCTTATTTTCGAAATATGCACAAATGAATTGTGTATTACTGGTAATGCATTCTGTACTGACATCTCTAAATTCTGCACCCTAGTATCTAAGTTTGCTCTGCCCATATTTGTTGGCAATTCACCAGCACACATTAATTCATATTAGAAGGGAAAGTGGCTAGGAAAAAAAACAGTATAGGGTTACCAACCAACCTAAAGTATAGGCTCCACTACATTACAACTCATTTACCTAGGAAAGCCTCACCAAGTCTCAAGACTTTTTTATGAGGGTTCTGCCAAGTTTTTTTTGCAGTCGGTAGCGATGATTGCTATGCATTTCCCAAATAAGTAATTTACAAGTGAGTTTTTAATTTGGACCAAGATGCCGGCATACAAGGGCCCACTTTTCTTCTATTGGCGTCTTGGGAGGTTAACGCCCACTATGAAGCAGATGGCGCTTAGTATTGTATGGTTAATACGCCTGCAGTTTTACCCAAAGTGATTTCCTGCTCAAAGGGCAGTTGCATGGCCGACCTGGCTATTACTGCGGGTGTATCAGCCGTATAAATATACACCATCTTCACAGTGGACATTTAAGATCCTGTGATGTAATTTGCAAGTGTAGGCCATGGTGTGCCAGTGTCATGGTCCAAATTTTGAAATATTACCCACAAATTACTCAATTGAGATTACACGTAGCATTCATCGCATCGACTGCAAAAACACATCAAGATCCTCCTGAAAGAGTCATGAGACTCGGTGAGGCTTTCCCGGGTAAAGAAGTGTCATGATAACTACTCCCTACTCCAATTCGAACCATTACTTTTTGCAACAAGTGGCAAACGTGCTACTGCTCGGCCACACTGCGACATATTGTCTTAATGGAAACATGAGATGCCTTAATATCCAACAAATTCCTAGCACAGAGCAGCTCAAACAAGAAGCGGCTTGTTTTAATTATGCATTTTGCAAACTCTAATCTGCCTAAGAAGTATAATTTAAATATGATAATGTAGGAATCTGTGCAGCAAAAGCCATGTGTGCATGTTATTGCTTTAGACTATGCCCGATGCTTTCCTTTATAGGAAAGGCAAGCCGAAAAAACCAGAAGTGGCGTGGACCTGACGAGAACATCCGTGCAAACCTGCGACAGTATGGCCTGGAGCAGCTGTACGCCGACGTGCTGGTGTCGGACGCTTCGCGGCCCATCTGGAGGCCACACCAACTCTTTGATGCCATCCTCACTGACCGTATAAGCAGTTTCCGTGACATCTCTTACAACAGATTGCTTTAGTACTCATGTTTTATATAGGGGCAATACACCGCCATGTTTTCTGCCTAGTTCTATGAATGCGTTACTCACGTGTAGTGTCCGGCCAGGTGTATCGAGTGCCTCCGTGGTAGAGTGAGCAGCTCGCAATCAGAAAGTTGCAGCTTAAAATACTGGTTGGGAGTTGACTTGGCCCATCTTCCATACAGTGTCAATACAATAAGTTCCACTTGCAATTATAAAGACTTTATATAATTACACACAGTATGTGAGCAAAAAATAGGAAAATAATTGCGTTACATTTTTTGTATGTATATGTATGTTGAACGTTTTTCGGACCCATATGTAGCTTGTAAGTAAATTAACATTTATTTTACCAACAGCGCCATATGGAATCCGAGAGTCCACGAGAAAAATTGGATCGTATGGTGAAAATGGCAAAGTCCCTGATGATGTGTAAGTAATTTAATATTGGATTATTTGCCTAAAATGAAATAACTTCAAATTGGTAACGGCAATGGTTCTGAAGAAATTATTGCAGTACATTTTTAATAAAGCCACAGCCAATGTGGAGAAATAGCTGCTGGTTTTGCTTTGTTTTTGTTTCAGCGCAGATAACCACATGCCCGAGAGCAGGGAATACCATCTGAGTGATATCTTTGTGGATCTGCTCAACTTTGCAGCGGAGTACCTGGTGAATGGGGGGCGGCTTGTTTACTGGTTGCCCGTCTTCAGACCTGAGTGAGTTGAACTATGCAGCCGAGTACACTGCCCGTTTAACCGGTTAATTAACATGAAATGCTTCAACATTGAAGTTCAAGAGTTACTCATTTCAAGAGTGATAGCCCCATCAGATCATGTGGAACTGTCTCGTCATCCCAGCTACACGGAGGAGATTGTGCCCCGGCATCCGTGCTTGAAGCTCGTGAGCAACTGTGAGCAGATGCTCAACAGCCAGAGTGGCCGCCGCCTGCTCACCATGCAGAAGATCAAGGACTTTGAGGTGAGCATTGCCAACATCAGCACATTTGCAGTCAGGATGGCCAAGTGGTGCTGTGGCTTGGTGCTCGACTCGCAATCAGAAGGTTGTGAGTAAAAAAAACAGATGGAGGTCGACTCGGCTATTTATATTAGAAATCAGCCATCGATGTCTGATCGAGTGACTGACATATTAGAATAATGTGGATATTCAATCACAGTATGAACATTCAAGTGCATTTATAGTATTGTGTAAACATGTTTTCATTACATTGTCGGGCTAACTTTTGTCACCGGAAATTTTTTTATTGAAGATTCACTTATATTTGTACAGTTTTCAATTTCTGCTGTAATGTGGTTGGTTTTTTCCTGCTTTCTAATTATTTAAGCACTGTACTTTGTTTTTATGTTACTGATTTTGTCACTTTTGTGAACCAAATTACTATTTAGAATGAGACTGTCCTGGTCTCACCTGGTTAAACAAAATCCACTTGAAACTTACCTTGATGTGTTATTAAAAAAATAGTTTTGAGTTGTTGCAATAACACTGTTCTTATGAGTTTGTATGCAATTTTAATATATGTTGAGTAATTTTTCCTATAATATTGGCATACGTAAGAGACACCACGAGTCACATTGAGACACCAGTGACGGCTTTCCAAAAAGCCAGCGTGGTTGAGAATGACAAAAAAAAATTTCCCCCCAGGAGGTTGATCGTTATGCACATATGCAAGATGTGCGACAAAACCCTTATAAGGGGCACAACGCGTTCCGCGACAAGTACTTCAGCGGGCTCACAAAGGAGAGGGCCCGGGAGTGTGAGTGAAGACAGCCAGTGAAGCTGTACGGCACAGAATACTACATCAACACTCAAAATGATTTACATAATGTATTGCTGATGTTACAATGTACCTTGTGGTGCTCTGAAAAGACAGGGTAAAGGTAATCATTTGTTGAAAGCCACAAAAGGTAGGGCAGATGTAAAATATTGTCAGCAGTAGATATTACTATTGCTATATTGTATAAAAATATACATAATGAAGCCATTAAAATGCTGGTGAGTCTGCTTTTAAAATGTCTTCTCAAATTGAATAAATTAATAGACTAAAGTTTAATAGTATAAATATTGTGTTGTGTATCATTTTCAATAGATTTTTACTAAAGAAATCGGAAAATAAAAATAGATGTATTTCAGTTGCAAAGTCTGATTTTAAATATCGACACTGTGTAGATATCATGTTGTATTTCTCAGTCAGTTATTTTATGGAAGTGACAAAAAGTATTTGATTTAATAGGTGTGGCAGTTGTGGAAAAGGGATCAAGGGAAGTATGCTTTTTCCATGAGGGCATTTTGCATGCCACAATATTGCAACTGTAGCTGGGACATACAATATTCAGTCTAGACTCTCGGCAATTTCTCCACATGTAAACATTTTAATGTTGGGCAGGATGACAATAATGTTCCCCTAGCCACTCCGGCCAGCAGAAAGAGTAATACATTTGTGTTACAATGTATGAGATTTCCTTGAAGCTTTGTTTTTGTGACCTTGTACTTTAACGGTATCTAGCTAGTGATAAGATTCGTTTTATATGTATGAAGCCTTAGCCAGGAGCCTTAAACATTTTGTAATTTACCATTGCGGCCCACTACTTGGCATTTCTATTATTTTTGAAAGACTGCTACTGTCTACTAGCTTATCCAGTTTTAGACTGCAGAGCATTTTCTAGATTTGATCATAGATTTCAACATAGGGTATTCACTTAAATACGCTTTTCCAAGGACATGTGTAGCATGAACTTATTACGTCTTGTACAGATTTATCTGGCTTCATACAGTGATGGGCTTATGGGAAGTATCTCTGCAATTCTAACATTAATTCCATGGCAGTTTCTGGCAACGTTATAATATTTAGTTTGTAATCGCCCAAGATTGATGGTGTGTTTAGGGAATTTGTTAAGTGATTTGAAAACGATGTAGGTATGTGTTAAATTCTGAAAATATTTAATTGGTAACTATGATGCATACATTAAACACGTACGTGGGCTATGGAAACAAATGTTTTAAATAATTTAGATTGAGCCAAGGCAGACCGCAAAGTTCCTGCAATTGTAATTTGTCTGTTTTTTAAATGCTCTCGATTTTTTAAACGGCTGTGTAATCTATTAAACACAGATGCATGCAATTCCCACCAAATATGGTGATCCTCCACTAATGTGTTTTTGTTGTATATTTTTTACTTCCAAAACAATTTACTGTACACAGTTGCACCTTTGTTTTATTTTCAAGATGTTAGTTTGTGTAAGTTTGCTTAGAGACACTGCACAATATTTTGATGAATAAAAATGTGTTTTAAATGGTGGTACATTATTGAGTGTGCATTCCTGTTTATATGAAAAAGAAGCCATGAGGAATGTGAACAATGCTTAGGTCCAGTAAGTGCCCACTCGTTTGAGAGTAAAGAAACGGAGCAGAAGGGCCCCATTGGCCTGAGTGAAATACACTCCCGTGATCGCCTTACACCCATGTTTTCCAGCAAGGTGATAATTATGGGAATGTCAGAATGAGGGACGGGGTTCTAAAAAAACATGTTCTTTGTGACAGATTATAACATGGTGCATGTATTAATGCAACCTTCAGCTGTTTCTATTTTCCAGTAAATGATACCAATGGGTCTTGGCATGTGTATTGCAGCAAGAGAGCCGAGATGCATATATCGAGTTCAGATATATTTGTTGATTCCCATCATGTTTTATTTTTTTTATTCATTTTTTTCTGGTTAACAATTGGGGATGCTCAAAAGGCATAATAAGCGATCTCTCGTATTAGCACACGAATATAACATGGGATTTGAGGGATGTTTTCTAAGTCTGATCTTTGGTCAAGGTATAAAACCTTGCTCAGTCAGGTCTTAAAGCATGTTTTAGTGGAAAGGAATTGGTCCAATATTAGCACAATTACAAGGAACTCTGAAGTAAAAGAAAATAAACTATAATAAAACCCCAACATCTATATTCAAGGTCTGAAAAACATTTCTCTGAGCTATCAAAAAACCACGGTTAATGAGGTTGGGATTTCAGGTTACAGAGATCTGGTAATATTAAAATAGGAACCCCAAGGTCACTCATTAATAATTCAGTTTTGCATTACAGTATGTTTATTCTTCCAGATGACGTGTGTCTAATTGAGTCGTCATTCCAGTGTTTAGCGCAAACCAGGTTTCACAATAATGTAATATTTTCATGAAAAATATGTGCACATACATAGGGTGATGAGAATGTAACTGCAGGTTCGTTGTTTTAACGGCTTGCATCTTACATTTCCATGACTGCATGCATTGCCGTAACATTGTTCTGTGTTGACAGGAATATTCTTTGCGGGCATTGTACATTTTTGACAACTCCACTCTACCTGTGAGTTGCATCCACTGTTATGTCCAGTAGGGGGAGCTATAGACACAAGTTCCCTCCATCCCTGAATCGGGAAATGATGTCAAAGGGAATGCTCCCATCATTGAATTTGCAACTTTAAGCATAAGATGACAACGTGGCATTTATGATTTCACTTGTTTGAATTGGAAATACTGTATATTGAATCAGGCAGGCACTTGTGAGAAATAGGAATTAACATGCATTATATGCTCTTTCTGACACTATTTTAGCAGCACACCAATGTGCCTGGAAAATAACGTCGATCAGTGCACATTATCATGATAACATACGGATCAAAAATATGGGCACTGACAAGTAAAATGGAACACCAGCTGAAAAATTCACAAATAGGCATGGGGAGATGCAAGCTTGGAATTACCCGCAGATAAAATGGAACACATGGATCAGGATACAGAATACACTTAGAGGCATTACTTGTTCAAGAAAGTAAGTTGGCTTGGACAGGACACATCGCTTAGAGGGCTGATGAGAGCGGTGAAGTAATGGCAGCCAAAGGAGGGAATGTGCCCAATAGGATAACCACCTCGGAAGCGGAGCAAACAGAGCAGCATCTGTAGAGGAGTGCGATGGATTGATTGTGGCATTGTAGGACCATGAGTGATGACGATCGGGTGGGGAGGTCTTCTTTCATGCAGCAGTGGATAGACAATGGCTAATAATTCCACGAAGGCATCACAAACATACAACAATCAGCTTTCCTTGAATTCTATTACATTCAGACCAGTGAAATAAATGCACAATATATCTTTTGATTTAAAGCTTTTGTGACTGCAGGAATTCATACTCTTTGGGTCTTTCGGTAAAGCCACGTAGATAGAAAACATAATAAAAATAACAATATCACGTTTCCATGGCAACACAAGCAATCGTCATCAGGTGAAAAAGAGGGAGAAAGCTGCTGAAGCAGGCTGTTTATAAAGGTTTAGAGATGGGCGCGGCAGCTAATGTTAATGTAGGAGAGGTCTCCGTAATCATATGCATTGTCTTTGAAATTGATTGGTCCACACATTTACAAGTATCTCTAAACCTTTATAAACAGCTCTTTTATTGGGGTAGACCTACTGCAGGCTACGGAGACCTTTCCTACATTAACATTTGCTGCCCCGCCCATCTCTAAACCTTTATAAACAGCCTGCTTCAGCAGATTTTCCCCTCTTTTTTCACCTGATGACGATTGGCTTGTGTTGCGATCGAAACGTCATATTATTTTTTCTATCTACATGTCTTTACCGAAAAACCCAAAGAATACACAATATATCGTTATAACTAGCTTTACAAGTCTATTAACCTTCAGAGGAATTCACAGATTAACATTAACTTTGAAACGTCATTTGAAATGCACTTGTACATTATTAACTTGTGGTATTAAATGTGTTCAGGATATATTTAATTTAGATCTCAAACTCTTGTATATGTAGTGCTGAACTTTACGCGGACAACTTCTTATTTTTCTGTTGTCACTTTATTTGATCAAACTCGGCACATTTCGCCACCACTCTCCAGCGCGTTCTCCGCTCGCTCGCTCGCCGTGCTCCGCCGGCCTCGCTCACTCCGTTCCTCCCTCTCTCTCTCTGTCTCTCTCTCTCCCGACTCTCCTTTCTGCTTCGCCCATCTCGGCTTCGATCGTCTCGCTTTTCCTCGGCTTCTCCGTCTCACTCCAGCCGTCTCCGACTCTACTGCTACCCTAGCCTTCTTCTACTCTACTGCTACCCTACACTTCTTATCTCTTCTTCCTCTGCTCCGACCGTCTCCGTCCAACTCCCAGCACAACTCCCCGTCTCACTCTGACACTCCCGTATTTATCCCCGTCCCTATTAATTTCCAATTAATTAACCGGCGTCCCCCCAATGCCCCGCGCCTGCGGCCCCCGCCGCCACCTGCTCCCATTCCCAGACTTGAGAGGCGCCACCTCGCCCCTGACAACAACAACCAGCCAATCACTGCCCTGCATCCCATAAAGGCAATTGCCTAACGAGCCGTCTCCATCCGACCGTTGTCCCCCAGCAACACCAGCTTGTCCCGATACGACCCAACTGTCCACAACCCACGCGTGTTTACAATTACCCCACTTGGTGCGCGTTAAACCACTACATATATTTACCAGTGAATCCATACTTTTCACAAAGTTTATATATTTGTTATGTAGCTTTTCACGGGAATGCATAAATTGTTTGAAGACTTGACCTAAAGCTTTCGTGACTGCAGGGATTCATATTCTTTGGATCTTTCGGTAAAGTCACGTAGATATGTATAAATAAATAATAAACTGCGACGTTTCGATCGCAACACAAGCGACTGTCACTTGATGACTGTCACCTGATGACGGTCGCTTGTGTTGTGATCGAAACGTCGTAGTTAAAAAAAAATTAACCTATCTACGTGACTTTACCGAAAGACCCAAAGAATATGTTTGAAGACTGTATAATTAGTGCTATAATTTCCTGCTGAGCAGCAAATGTGCACTTATTAATATATAACCACAACTATATATACTTATATATATCTTGCCCCCAAATACCCTCCCATCGCCGTTGCCACCCCTGCGTCTTTAACTGTCACAAAGGCTCAGAAATGGAACCTGTTGAAAGGAGGAGGGCAGCAATGTTCATCTTCACAAGCGTTGACATTGTTGTCATGCAGTATATGAAGCTCTCTCTGGCCTCCAGACCAGGCCATCATCATATGAGTGGCAAGTGTCTGGGGTGGTCCCCTCACAACATTTGAGCATTAAAGAGGGACTTGCAGGTCCAGGTATTAAATACATCAAGTGGCTGCAAACATTGCTCAGTGGAGTCACCCAGCTATGGCCGCCTGAGCTGTCATCAAACCCAGCTGAATGTACGATCAAGTCAGAAATACATTCTGGCTCGTGTGATTTCGTTATTAAATGTACACGCACAATCAGACCTATATTATATTCTTAGGTTTTTTCGGTAAAGTCACGTAGGTAAAAAATTAAAATGGAACCGTCACAGCACGCTTGCCGTATCAAGTAATTCACTTGATACAGCAATCGTGCTGCGACGGTTCCACCTGAAGACGGAAGCTTGTGTTGCCTCCGAAACGTCGTGAATTTTTATTTTATTTTACTTTTAATTTAATTTTAATTTTTTTACCGACATGACTTTACCGAAAAAACCTAAGAATATGAATCATTGCAGTCACGAAAGCTTGAAATCTAGAACAGACCTATATTGTCATTGATATATGTATATAGCAGAATACTGCTCTTAATGTTATATTTGATGCTGCACAAAAATGTTTTTTTTTATCAGAAAGGGAATCTGCTGTAATGCCATTCACACATTTGCATAGGCACGCACATGCAACGACTTTGAGTCACTTGTACCCTGCAGTAAAGAAAGCGATGTTAAACGGTTCTTGTTTGACCATGCTCGTAATTACACGTTTTATAAAATCTCTTGAGATTTTTTTTTCTAATTCTGGCCATAATCCACACATCTGAGAAAATCATTAGGAACACTTTGACTATCAACCTCCCAGCAAAATGATCAATGATAGTGTGCCAGTCACAACGATGAATGTTGTGCTTGTTTATCCGGGAAAGTCTCGCAATTGACCTTTGAAAAACCAACAAAGGCATAAGCCAATGCTTGATAGCTATTGGAAACCTAGTGCAAGGTAAGGAGCAACTTGAAATGTGTTTTGAATTTCACAAGCGTCCCACTAATGCAGGGCACGAGCTATTTGCCAACATAACTGGATAGCCCACTGGCACCTGTTCAGCCCTTCACACGCTATATAACTAATGTAGCAACAACTAGCATACTGTGGCGATCAGCTAGATTTTTTTAGGTGCTATCATTCGCTAAATCACAACTTTAAAATGTGATGTCAACCAAATGACACGAAGGTTAAGAAGTAAAAACCGATATGAACCGTGATAAAAAATAATAATGTGAGAAGTATCTACATTGGATTCCCTAAATGTGTTTATAAGACACAATACATGTGGTCAGAATGCAAACAATCAGTTTCAAAGACAATGCATATATTATCAGAGTATGTTTTTTGTTTGCATTCTGACCACAAGTGTTGTTGTTAATGCAGAAATAACTCCTTGTAAAAGGTTTCAGTTTGGTGTTTTAACATCTTAACACTTGTTATATTGCCAGAAAAAAGGGGAAAACCTATTCTCATATTTTGGTACTGGCAAAGGAGGTCCTATGATGTGTGTATGTATATTCAAAATTCAAGCAAATTACACAAATACAATTGCAAGAATATGGGAGTACATACAGGAATTGCACATTTAAATGCCACTATTGATAATGCTAGGACCTCATATCATGGGAACTTTATTCAGTTAATACAATACTGTGCGATTTGATCTGTAGTTTACCATTACACAACTTTATTAAATTTCATCAGAAAACATTACGGGTAATTATCATAGCCTTACGTAAATACTCAGTTTTGTGTAATGAAAGTATAACTTATTATTTTTGTACAGCAGTCATGATTTTGATCCTTCACCATGCCATTTTGTAAAATGTTACGTTATTTTATTATGTTTTATTATTTTTATTATTTTATTACTCCCCTTCTACGTGACTTTACCGAAAAAACCAAGAAGATGTTACGTTGTTAGAAATTTCTTAAATAATGATCGCACACCCATGCGTTGTGGACTGGCAGTCATACCCCAGCACATAACCAATGGTTTAGGGAAATGATCGAGAGTTGAGTTGGATTAGGTAAGGGTTAAGATCCTGGGCTGGAGGGTATAATGTTTGTTTTGTTTCATATCAAACTGATTTTCTACACACCAACACCCCATGGTCTATAAAACTGAAAAAAAATCCTAGCGAGAGTTCTACTGGAAGGAATAAACATTTTGGCAGGCTTTGTGGCACAGTGGCTCAGCCAACACTAGACACTCACGCAAGATGATGTCAACAGTAGGTCTCCTTTAGAGGCTTACTATACATAGGTTTACCATAAAGAGTCAAACGACTTATTGTGAAAATGTTTTATTATACACTAGGCAATATTTGCATTAGCAAATATTACATTTAATTAATTTAAAAATCAACCTTTTTTATCTGATGGCAATCATTTGGCCACAACAATAGTGCTTCACAATGCATCATGGTATGGTTCAGATCTGCAGCTTTGGTGTTACCTTTGGAGTTTGATGGGTTTGGTTGGGCATAGAATGAATCACCGTGATGCCCAAAGCCAATGTAGCTCAAATGGAGGTGACAGAGCACTGCCTGAGAGACCAAGGTTTATGTAAAGCTCTTCTGGGATGTGGTGGCTGCCTTAATACAGCACTGTAGCCCTGGAGAGAGCAAAAGGCCAACTGCCAATTTGATTACAATGACTGGTGGCAGCAGTAGATGTGGGTAAGGCTATGACTCTTAATAGAGACAACATATCAGGGTATTATGGTCGTGTCATTATACATGATGTTGCAGGCCAGCATGTTTACCCATGCCGACATTTTAAAGATGACTTTAAACTAAACATAGCATACCTGTGTTCGAAAGATAACACAGTAGGATGCTGTTGCAGGAGTTAGTGTAATAAACCAGAGAGTACTCCCCTAGCTACATACCTACCCAGCTAGCCTGTCAGCTACAAAGCCGGCCACCCAGCCAGCACTGCCACACAGGCACCTAACACTACCCGTATAACATGCCACTCTTTGTCCCAGATACATACCCTATGTATGTAACACATCACCAGATCTCTACCACCACATCCAGCCAACCTGCCTGCCATTGGGCTACCTATCCAACCCCCACACATCCACCCAACCGGTCGATCACCCACCTCGTTCCCCACCCAGCCATACACTATTGACCTGCTTTCCAGATACAATGATAAGTTACATTAAATTTTTACAAATTAAATGTAGTGCTCTTATACGAAATACTAACCTTTAATTAATGTAGAAATGGCCACAAATGTCCAATGGCATAAAACGTATATACATCTTATATACAATAACCAATTAAAAGATCGAATTATTTAACGTATTTTTTTTACTTTTACATGAATAAAATGACAACTTATTAATATTATTGGTAAAAGTAAAAAAATGTGCGTATAGTTTTAAATATGTTGATAAGAAATGTGTATCAACGCATACAAAAAAAACCATTCTAACCAATGATATTACGATATTACCATCTTCCTAGGCTCATCTAATTCATACATGTTCATCACATTTTTACACAGAAATAATATACCACAATCATGAAATGATGCCTTAATCATAAGGACTTATTATTCCTTTAAATATATGACGGCATAAAGGACATGTACACTTCAGGATATAAAGGGCATTATAATAAATGTTAAGAGTCCTAAACCTAAACCATCTTCCAGATTTTCCTATAATTTAAACGAATATCATCACACACTCCTTCATGGTGGCATAAAACCTGGAACATGTATGCAACGCCTCACATTTCCCAGAAGCACGTTTAATTGTACACAGCAGCACAGTTTTAACGCACCACAGCCACTCCATGATTTAGGCAATGGAATAACACTACAAAAACACATTATATCCATTGCCAAGGTATTTATTTTAACAAGGCCAGACAGGCGAAAGGATAAGCCGACAAGTAAAAAATATGATACATACCATTATATATCTCAGACAATGCTAAGTTAATATTTGTGGAAGCCAACCAATAAGCAGTCAGACGATTGCATTTCTATTTATGACCATAATTCCATATAAAATACAACATTATCCACAAGTATGGTTGGCACTTGCCTAATCTATTTACAGCGTGCAAAATAACACTGGAAGTGATTAAGGAAATGACTTCGTCAGCGGCAAACATGTTAATAATTCATGTTAACAATGTTAACATGTTAATCATTCCTTCAGTATTTATTCCTGTACAGCCACAAGGGAGGACGAATAGCGCGATTAGCTTTCATGCTATACACCACGGTAGAATCTTTAAAAAATATATATTATACAGTGAGGGAAAAAAGTATCTGTTCCCCTGCTGATTTTGTACGTTTGCCCTTGACAAAGAAATGATCAGTCTATAATTTTAATGGTAGGTTTATTTGAACAGTGAGAGACAGAATAACAACAAAAAAATCCAGAAAAACGCATGTCAAAAATGTTATAAATTGATTTGCATTTTAATAAGGGAAATACGTTTTTGACCCCTCTGCTAAACATGACTTAGTACTTGGTGGCAAAACCCTTGTTGGCAATCACAAAGGTCAGACGTTTCTTGTAGTTGGCCACCAGGTTTGCACACATCTCAGCAGGGATTTTGTCCCACTCCTCTTTGCAGATCTTCTCCAAGTCATTAAGGTTTTGAGGTTGACGTTTGGCAACTCGAACCTTCAGCTCCCTCCACATATTTTATATGGGATTAAGGTCTGGAGACTGGCTAGGCCACTCCAAGACCTTAGTGTGCTTCTTCTTGAGCCACTCCTTTGTTGCCTTGGCCGTGTGTTTTGGGTCATTGTCATGCTGGAATACCCATCCACGACCCATTTTCAGTGCCCTGGCTGAGGGAAGGAGGTTCTCACCCAAGATTTGACAGTATATGGCCCCGTCCATCGTCCCATTGATGCGGTGAAGTTGTCCTGTCTCCTTAGCAGAAAAACACCCCCAAAGCATAATGTTTCCACCTCCATGTTCGACGGTGGGGATGGTGTTCTTGGGGTCATAAGCAGCATTCCTCCTCCTCCAAACACGGCGAGTTGAGATGATGCCAAAGAGCTCCATTTTAGTCTCATCTGACCACAACACTTTCACCCAGTTGTCCTCTGAATCATTCAGATGTTCATTGGCAAACTTCAGACGGGCATGTATATGCGCTTTCTTGAGCAGGGGGACCTTGCGGGTGCTGCAGGATTTCAGTCCTTCACGGCGTAGTGTGTTACCAACTGTTTTATTGGTGACTATGGTCCCAGCTGCCTTGAGATCATTAACAAGATCCTCCCGTGTAGTTCTGGGCTGATTCCTCACCGTTTTCATGATCATTGCAACTCCACGAGGTGAGATCTTGCATGGAGCCCCAGGCCGAGGGAGATTGACAGTTCTTTTGTGTTTCTTCCATTTGCGAATAATCGCACCAACTGTTGTCACCTTCTCACCAAGCTGCTTGGCGATGGTCTTGTAGCCCATTCCAGCCTTGTGTAGGTCTACAATCTTGTTTCTGACATCCTTGGAGAGCTCTTTGGTCTTGGCCATGGTGGAGAGTTTGGAATCTGATTGATTGATTGCTTCTGTGAACTGGTGTCTTTTATACAGGTAACAAGCTGAAATTAGGAGCACTCCCTTTAAGAGTGTGCTCCTAATCTCAGCTCGTTACCTGTATAAAAGACACCTGGGAGCCAGAAATCTTTCTGATTGAGAGGGGGTCAAATACTTATTTCCCTCATTAAAATGCAAATCAATTTACAACATTTTTGACATGCGTTTTTCTGGATGTTTTTGTTATTCTGTCTCTCACTGTTCAAATAAACCTACCATTAAAATTTTAGACTGATCATTTCTTTGTCAGTGGGCAAACGTACAAAATCAGCAGGGGATCAAATACTTTTTTCCCTCACTGTATCATTCCCTTCGATAAAACATGTTGTAGTTTATAGCTTACCAAGCACATGGCGGGACAAATTTAGTGATTGAAAGAGACGATTTCACACGTTATACCTTAGTCACTTTCCTTGTGAATCTAAGAGGCAAAAATTCCCTCATCAAAACTCTACACCATAGGGCTCGTTGCATTTCCGACCATCACCACCTAGCCAGTGAATTGGAGCACGTACACCAAGCCCTCAAGATGAATGGATATTCGGATCGCACAATCCGTAAAGCTGTCACCCCAACCGTTGGGGGAGAACCACCTGAGGACCCAATCAAACCATCACCTTGCCATACATAGTAGGTCTCACCAAAAAGATTTCCAAAATCATGAGCAAACACAAGATCCAGGTCCGATTCAACATAGTACATAAAATTCGTGATCTGATCCCATCTGTGAAGGATGTGATCCCTGACATGCAATACCCCGGTGTCTACAAACTAAGCTGTGCCTGCGGCAGTAGTTACATTGGGGAAACTAAGCGACATGTCTCAGACCGTGTTCGCGAACACAAGGCGGATCTGAAACACGGTAGGACCAACACCTCTGCCGTGGCTGATCATTGTTTTAACGCTGTGGGCACACATGAAATGTATTTATCCAAGACGAAGGTACTCTGCAAAACCACTGGCTACCAACAAAGATTTGTTCATGAAGCCATCCATGCAGTACCGGCCCTAGCGGGGTCCGGCTGACATGACTTGTCAGGGATGGATGGCACTGCACTCCACATGCAGTGCCAGCCCCCAGAGGTTCGGGGGCGAGAGTGTTGGGCACGGTGCGGGGTTCACAAGGGGCCATGGCACTCTGAGTGAACCCGCGGCACACGTTACTAGAGGTACCGACTGGGGGGGCCCCCAAAGAGGGGGCAGGGTCGCTGCAATCTACAAGCTGGAAGCTCTGCGTCTCAAGCTGGAAGCTCTACAAGGCAGCCACGTGGTTGCGGACCCGAGTGAGGGCTCGACCCTTCGTAGCAGTAACTCCTCTATCTAGAGTAGTTAGCTGGGTGGTTACCACTCTAGGCTGTATCTGGTGAAGCGGCAGTTACCCCTTTGTGTTACGTGTTACAAATAAATGTGTTGCTTCTAAAAGGAACAACGTCTGCGACTCAGTTGGACTCACTACACATGTGTAATGCGAGCGTATGGGGAGGTCCGCCGCCCACCTCTGGTCCAATCGGATGCCTGGATTATCAGGGGCGGAGCCTAGGGGCGGAGCCGGGAGGGGCGCTAAGTGAAGGGCGTGATCTGGAAGGTTCGGAAAGGGCGTGGTGGAAGGTGGAGAAGGGATGACGAGAGAGGGGAATATAAGGGGGATCCGGAAGAGGCTCGTGGCAGTTGGCATAGACTCGAAGTGGGACCCTGTCGAGCCGTGGAAGGTCTCCAGTGCCATTGGCCACGTGGCTGGAGACGGCTCCAAGCACACCGTCAGCCAGCGGTGTGCGGGAGTGCGACTGACGGAAAGAGCACGCGGGGCGCGCCAGTGGAACAGCCGGTCCACGGTCGGGACAGAGACGGAGACCAAGCTGTGTGTCGTCAAAGTCTTTTATTACACATGTATAAGGAACACTTGAAACGTATGGTCCTTCCTGTAATTTCCAAGTATCTATAATGGTGGCTTATTCTGGAGCTACCTGGAGTTGGCTCCGAAACATTTTAGTTAATTTCCTAATCACCCCCTTCACCATAAGCCTAATGTACTTACATTGCTTTACATCATTCTGAGCTGCAATTACACTTAGATTTTTAGATAAATTGTAAAAAAAAGTTTTGTTTTTAAAAAAATCCACAGGCCATCTCTGATGTCTCATGTATGAACCTAAATTGTTACATTTATGTTAAAAACATGTTGCTATATAAAAAAGGGTGTCGTTCCCAGCTTTTTGCACCACATTATTTTTTTAACAGCCGCTATGAAGTACCTAACGTGTATGTCCTCTAAGCCGTGTTGCTTTCTCTGGGCTTTTGTTCCATTTTGTCAATGCCCATGGTTCTGATCCATATGGTATAGCAAGTAGTATTTTCTTCAGGCATGCTGGTATGTTGCCTTTAATTATGAAATTCACTTTTCCACATGCACTCCAACCTGCTCTTGTCCACCTCTTTATATCATCATTAACTGCCCAAGGTGCAGATACTCTGATGTGTTTTTCAGTTGTGTCCCTTCAACAAATATTTCCAATTTTTTGCACACTTCTTGTACAAGCCCAACGTTTTTGCATTCATTATTCTCAATCATGTCCTGTAATATGTTCCCATTGTTTGTTTTTTAATCAGAACTGTCATCAGCAAATCTAATATAGTTAATACTTTTTCCATGTAACTTTATAGAAAAAATATCCTTGTTTGACTCCACCTTCCATTTATTTTTGTAACTTTGTTAAAATATTGAATGAGCCAATATTATGCATTTTCTCGAGCACATCCAAACCTGCAAACCCTGGGACACCTTCTAAACCGTATTAAATCCAAACTCCCCAGCCTGTTTTTTTTGTTTCAATTGATCACTGCATATGTCGTGCACATTTTTCAGACACTTGCGTGCAATGCTGCCATTCTCTGAAAACATCTGGGGGGGATCAGGGGGAGTTTGGGGGTGGAGTTGAGGGAAGAAGTCAACAGATCCATTTGGATCAGACCTACAGCACGCACCTCAAGCGAAAATATTGGCAAGTGCCTTGGCACTTCTTATATTTACCAGAGCGAACTGCAGGTACACTTACTCATGTAAAAAAATACTTAAGTTCCTGTGTTTTTGATTTAACTGTATTGACAAGCATTAAGTTTGATAGAACTGGACAAAAAACCCAACTATAATAACTATGTAATTTGCTGCATCAACTGTCAGCAAAGCTTCCTTTAGTTATGAGCATAAATAAGTAAATCAGGGAAAAAAATCATGTTTTCTGAAAAATACGTACATATTTCTTTAGAACTGCGTTTTGTGTTGAGCTTATCCTTCCCCCACACCTCTGATTAGCACGGTTGGCCACGTACGGTGCAAAATAAGTTCCACATATGAAATACCAGATTGTGCACCGTATTTAGCTGGCAATAATTACCACGATCATGATGGCAATATTAAGCACATGATTTGTGTACGGTAAAAACTCTGGCATACCAGACACAAATCAAAATATATTTCTCCTGCCCCTTCATTCTATTCCTAGCTGTGGCTGACAGCCATTTGAGGAGGACCTTGGGTTACACAACTCCTGCAGAAAGGGAGGCATGACATAGCCACATCGCTATTATATATGGCTCAAGTGCAGGATGCCCTTTTGATGTGTTACAGAAAGTTATGCATTCTTTAATCCAGGACACAATCATGGATTTTGATGTCATATTTCTTCAATTAAAAACTGTAAAGTGTTAATGAGAGATCAGACTTCCAGAACACCTCAGCAGGCAGTACTTAAAAGGTATTGGCAGACTCATACGAAGTCTCCAAAGCCTTTCCTTCCTTGATAAGAGGCCTCACACAGAGAGGGAAGGGTTACAGGTTGATCAAGGGAATGACCTGAAACTACCTTCAGTAGAAAGACTGCATGCAGTCTCAAAATGGTCGTTCGCTCCTGAAGAATGATACAAGGGAACAACAAAGCTTGCAATTCTCCCACACATCTGAGATAACCACCACTCAAATGGCCACCTTTCATATCACAAAACAGTGCTGCCGATGGTGTAGCTTCACTGATGTCGCAGGCAATGACCGAGTCGAGACGCCTCTAAATGACATGGCGACGCAGTGCCTTGAAAGAGTACTCAAGTACGTCGGGTCCACACAAAACGGTCAGGTTGGCACATGTGCAGGTCACGATTTCATTTCTGCGTTTGCATTTGAGCGGTGATTCTGGGTATTCAATCTGAGTAGTGTTATGGAGGTCGGGGGGACATCCAACACATCGCGTCTGCATTCTTGTCAGTTACCTTCCCTGTCTACAATTGTTGTTGAAATTAATATTTGTAAATTTGAGATTCAAATTTTATTTTTTTAAATATAGATGAGGAACGTAGCTGTGAGTGGTGTAAGTAGAAACAGCTGTATGGCTCCTTCAGGTATGCGAGTTGTATCTTTCGCTGAGCACGTTCATGACAGCACAGCAGGGAAGAGATGCATTCACAACATTTCAACACAAACGATTAATATCAATTACCTATTTCTTCTGAGCTACTATCCTGACAGGGCTTTAAACCTCTGGCTCATCCATCGGTTTTTCAGTTAAGAGTGGTTTGGCTGTGCCTCTTATTATTTTTAAATGCTTTTACATTTTAAGAACACACACCGACATGTACTGTATGTTGAACTTCTTTTACACTATACGTAGCCAACCATGCTAATCGGAGGTGTGGGGGTAGAAGAACATTAACACAAAAATCAGTTGTAAAGAAAATAGTTTTCAATCTATGTATATTAACAATCTTGTCCATAACAAATCCCACAAGACGAACTAACACTCTATGACGTGGTTTTGGGTCAAATAGTCTGTGAGCCAGGGCAGAAATGGGTACCACCTAAGGGAGAAACACTTTAGTCGTACTGATGTATTTAGTCTCATAAGGAGCTATTCGATAACCCAAACCTTTCAAATGGTTATACCATAATTAAATTAAATAGGAACCAAAGAAGTTCTGCCACTTCAAGTAGTACCGACAATTGAGGTCTCGTGGACTAAGAGTTTGAGTAGGAGGGCCCCACAATGGCCAACAGCTTGACCTCACAGATGATGAAAATACCATTCACAAGAAATACCATTACGACAACAGTTGCTTCAATTCCCCTCCACAGTATACTGCATCGTCAGCATTCCAATGTTTATTTTTTATCTTAAGACAATATCTAAAATGTTAATGTTGTATACAGAAGAAACTTTAGTTGCTAAATACAAATGAAGCGTCATAGTGATACTCTGCTACTCCTGGCACAATGGTCTGGCTCAACCACTTCAATGTAAATTCATAGTTGCGGCTCGAAATCAGCATACGAAGCTTGTACTCAATTTTATATAAGACCTAATTTAGTTGAAAAATATATATCTTAGCATTGGTAAAGATTCGAAAGTTATTTAATGCATTGAGGATTTAATGTTTTCATGTCTCGATGCTTTTAATAGTAACAATGACATAACCACGAGATAACAAAAAATAGATTAGTGATACAGCATGTGCAAGGTAGTAATAGTTGTGGTTAAATACACGTGACACTTGACAAACGTCAGGCACGTACTCGTGATTATATCCTAATCAACTCCTGGCCCTACACATTCTAAGGGAACCCGAAAAATACATCCGATGAGAATACAAGTGCATCAAAGAACATTGCACGAACTGGAACAAACGCTAAATGTTGAGTCATCAAATAAACAATTTCACCTGCAGACGATAAAAACACATTTTGACAACTCATGTTAGTTCACGCGCTGCTAAAACTGATCAACGTGGAGAGTTGTATTCAGAATCGTCCAATAAAACGAATCTGTGCCAAAGTGGTTTGTGAAGAGATCAACTTCAAACCAGTTGTGTGCATTATGAAATTCTACGCATAATAAAGGTTGTTTGGGTTACATCGCGTAAATGTGTCGTTAAAACACGCCACCACCCGACACAGCCAACTCGTAAGGGTTGTCACGTAAACAGAACGTGTCAATTCATCACGAGTACAGCACACCGGTTGTGTGTTGGAGAGCTGTTAGGGTCGCTGGCCCCCGAGATCCCTCCCTCGATAACGCTAACGGCCGGGCTAACGTCATTACTCGCCCCCCCCGCTACTCGGCGAACCGCTGCTGGGTTCTTCACCCGTGGGGTGGGAGCCGTCGCTTGAGGATTCCCCTCCACCGCGGGTCCGCGTAGTAGGCATGGTTAGTTTACCGAATAGTAGTACGTCCCCTTCACGCTACCACGATACCTCCCTTACCTAATCGCGCCCCTGTATCCCACACGTAGCGAACGCACGCACACGCACGCAGCTCCGTGCACTCCAAACGCGACACCCTCTCCTGCGCCGCTCTGCACAGCGCTCCCACGAGGCGAGCCGCTGTATATACAGCACCACACGCGTTCGCACTTCTCAACGAGATCACACGAGGCCACGATCAGCTATTAATGATTTATTACCGGATACCTGGGAATTGATGTCAAATCAGTATGAGTCGACGAGGCTGGCCTATCCTACTACCCCTGGACCTATTCCCTATTTATCGTCTTATGATACTAAGCGGTTCTGGATTCTCCAGTCTCCTTGCCAATATTCCCTTTCCACTTACTCACTGTTAGGTACCCACGGCGTTCCGCTGATCTCGTCCTCACTGCGCACCTCGTCGCGTCACACGGACGTCCGGGCGGCTGGGCTGGAGAGCTTCCCGTGGGCTGATTCCGGAGCAAGAGCCCCGTCTACCTGCTTGCGCCTCCCTTTTATCGCTCAAACCAGGTCGCCCCCCCCCCCCGTTGCTCCGCATTCTAAGTTTTCCTTAATAATGGGCGGCGGCACCTCGGGCGCGTGCGACGGCTTCCGGGCGCCTTTGTTATGTAAATTATGCGGCGGCGTCCATCACAAAGGCTCGCCGTGGGAATTTGTGCACGGGCTCCCCGCGTGCCTCTGCTCTTCCTGATTATACATACTTTCAGCTTTATCCTTTAACTTCCCTAACAATGGTGCCTGCGCGCTCGAGCCCATTTTATCCTAACTATGCCGTCCCGTCCCTCTCCCGCCCGCCTCGTCGATATGTGCGTGGGTGTGGGGGTGCGTTTCAACCGCAGTGGCCGAGCGGCCCCTCGCCGCGACCTGGCAATCTTAATGCCGGTCGCAGCGCCGCGGAGTAGCGTCGGGGGAGGTCGTCCAATTCCCTGGTCGCCGGAAACCGTGAAAGTTAATCCCGATAAGGGCTTCTCGGATTAAAACCGGTCGATCAGGTGGCCTCCCCTCGGAGCTCTATGGGGGGGGAAATGCGTGCGGGTGTGTTTATGTGAGGTGAGGTGCGGGGGAGGCGGGGGTCGGCTCCGTCACTTCGTGGTGGCGAGGTCGGGGTGGGGCGCCTGCTGAACGGCTTCGTGGTGGCGGCATCACAGAGCCAAGCCACAACATTTACAATCTGAGTACGACGTTTCGCCAGTAATTACAACTAGCTTCATCAGGCGACAGCCAGATTTGTGGAGAAGTCCACCTGTTTCGTTCCTTATGTAGAGGCGTAGATGTGGTGACCACGCTTCTGCGCTCTTGCGCAATGTGGTGGGGGGGGGGTGACTGAGGCAACGTACATGATGCATGTGCATTAATGCGAGCCCTTTGAACTTGTCCTTCCTGTCCATTGTGTATTAAAATAGCCGTAGCAACGGCAATCTTTATTGAAGTATGCTGCCCTTTATCGGCATGCATTTAAATAATGTATTCTTTGATGATTCGATTTCACACAGCACTAAGGCGGTCGCTATCCGAACGGTAAATTATTTATTTCTTTAAATTTCGATAGATTCTCGAATTAGTCTTGGCCAGTAGTAGCTGAGGTTCCCATGGTGTAAATGCTTAACCCGAGCTCTCATACTCTGATGGTGCATTGTCTTTGAGTTGTGCGCCTTTTGGCGTCATCTGGTCCAACCCATGTGAGACTAGGCTCTAAGGAAAGCTGTCTCGGGTGTGGACCAATCAACTTCAAGGACAGTGCATACATTATCAGAGTTATGTCTTTTGTTGGTATTATGACTGCAGGTATTGCGGTCTATGCAAACATGACTCCTTGTAAAAAGGTGTCAGTTTTGTTGCCAGATAGAAGGGTAAAAAACCAATTATCAGTAGTAGCTAGTTTTGCACAGAACTTCAACATTATCAAAATCAATTGAGTGTCCTTGTTGGCACGCGTGTTCTGCTACTGCTGACAGTTGTATTTGGGATAATTTAATATTTCTTTGAAGTTATTTTAGTCTCGTGCTGATCATTCGTCCTGTTTGCCCAACATAATAACATTTACCACACATGCAGTTAATCCTGTACACACCTTCTGTTGATAGCTTCGTTAATACATGTTTTGTACCAGATATTAATTTCTGTATTTTATGTACCGTACCAAATCTGACTTGGATGTTTTGTTTTTCCAAACATCTGGCTAGTTTATCAGTTACTTCCGCAATGTACGGTATTTTGATCGTTTTAATTACTTGGGCAGTCTCAATGCTCGTGTTATTTGATTTGGTTTTAGCATTCAATGCGCTGTTAATTTGTGAATCATTGTAACCGTTCATTTACAGCGCTTCTTTAACATGTTGAATTTCACTTCTCAGACTGTCACCATCTGACACTTTCTTAGCTCGATGAATGAGCGTCTTGATAAGAGAAGATTTCTGTGCGGGCTGATGTGACTCTCCATTCAGATAGGCGTCAGTATGCGTTTTCTTTCAGTGACACTGTTATACTGGTAGGAACGAAGTGGACCAGCCAACAATAGATTATATCGTCCGTCCGTCCGTCCGTCCGTGTATCAACATCGCCCCCTACTGCAAACACTTGGCATGACCCTACAAAACCTTTACACTCAGTGACGCTTTCGGCTTTCCTGTCGAAACAAGTGTATAACATTCCCTTATAATTCCCACAGATAGCTTTTAATTAAAACTTTTAAATTAAAAATTTACTAGCAGCGGCCTAAAGCCTACAGCTAGGCCTAAAGCCTCGAACAACGCCTCAAACTCTCCCTTCGTATCGTACCCCCGCGTGTGTGCAAGGGAGTTAATGTTTAACAATGTTACATTCCCTTATGTTTTTAATACATTTAAAGCTTTTACATAAATAATTAAAGCATTTAAATTAAAAATTAACTCACAGCGGCCTAAAGCCTACAGCTAGGC